>OZ038498.1:89470881-89540881 GCA_964036315.1 Acanthosepion esculentum
AACATCATTGTTCATCTTCAGGGTCAATATTTTAGTCAAAATTTTTTTTTTTTTTTTAAACAAACATTTGCCAATTATCTTGTAGCGTAATCATGTTGCTGCTTTTATACAAACTAAAAACGTTAAATTCCTTTTAAATTCAAAAGACGCGATGATGTTATATCACGTGCATGGCGTAGATATTTATCATGTGACAGCGTGAAAAAAATTCAAAAGAAAATATGTAAGACTATGTTGTCTTTAACATTCAACACTACACGTTTGAAAGAAAAGTTGCTGCCAAATTACACACACACACACACACACACACATATATATATATATATATATATATATATATATATATATATATAGGGTAATTGAAAAGCAACTCCCTATTTTATGTATGAGTGGCCAGGCAGGAGTCCTGACTTAACACTGTAACTTTTATGTGCGGGGGGCGGTTAAAGGAGCAAGACTAGTATACCATAGCAAGACTTTAGATGAACTTCAAGAGTAAATACAAGATGTCATGTCTTCCATATCACAAGAGTTCCTGGTGACATCAGTTGACGCGATTCCTGGACGGATTGAGAAGCTGGTAGGGATATCCAGATAAAAATATTTAAAATAAAACCTGATGCTAAACGCTTTCCGCTGATATCCATTTCTTGTAAAAATTATAGATGATAAATAAATTATAAGTATTTTAAAATGAGGAGTTACTTTTCAATCCTTATATATATATATATATATATATATATATATATATATATATATATATATATATGAGAGAAAGAACATCGGCTGAAGAAATACAATCAATATATTGAAACATGAAAGCTTTTGTGTAGCGATTTCAAAATGTTTTTATTATAATCTCTAACAAAAAAATATATATGTATATATATATGTGTGTTTATATATATATATATATATATATATATATATATATATATATATATATATATATATATATATATATATATATATATATGCGCCTTCGATTAAGCGCCTCCGATTAAGCGCATCTATTGTATAAACGTCCTCATCAAGATGTACTCTCCATAAAAAGGAAATCTTGCATGGTATAAATGTATATACCACTACTACCAGTGTTACGTAAAAACATCCCAAAATCAACAAGTGAGCAACCACCAAACATTAATGATAATGTCTACTATACACACATATACACACACACAACTGACCGTTAAGCATTATGAAATTCGCGTACTCGTGATGTTGATTGAAAATGTTGTTAAGCCATTTTATTATTGTTGTCTATAACATTTGAATAAGTTATTTATAATTTATATTAGTCAAATTTTTAAGTTTGAAAGACAAAAAAAAACAATTAAATCATTAAACAAATGATTTTTAGTAAACACCATATATATCAAGGGGGATAACTCCTTTTTTATCATACTCATGTACATAAAAAACATGACGATATGATGTGTTAATACGCATCGAAACATGATTGCATTCGTGTAGCCTTTTTTAAAAAATGATTTTGATGTAATATGCTATAATAGAGAATACTGCACTACTTTTGTATTGAGCCCTATTTTAAATTGAATGCTACGAACATCGGACATGGACTATATTCATTCTCATTTTACATGGATACATCTATCTATCTATCTATCTATCTATCTATCTATCTATCTATATATATATATATATATATATATATATATATATATACACTCTTGGCAAAACCAATCATGCGTTGGTATCTATAGATATCTCTTTCCCTTCTTCTTCTCATTTATAGAAATATCATGCAAAACCACGATCATCTCTCTGGTTCTCACCTGCCTGCTCATTTCAAAAATTTAAATGCAACGTCAATCGCCACTTTTTTGCTCGTTCCTTTTCATCCATTCTTCAATCCTTCCCATTTTCAATCTTAACGATCTCGTGGCATTGTCGACTTGCTTGGGATGAAATTATATATATATATATATATATATATATATATATATAGTTGGATTTATGTGAGTTTGTGACTCTGGGTTTCACGATATTTGCGATGGTCAGAGAAACTGATTGATTTTTAAATTTTGGATTTATATATGGTTGTGTATATCAGTGTTTTCATGGTAGAGGAAGGAAAAATTGTCGTCGGAACGGCTCCCACTACCGTAAAAACACCGATATACGAGACCATATATAAATCCAAAATTTAAATATTAATCAAATCGTCTGACGATCGCAAATAGCGTGAAACCCAGGGTCACAAACTCAAACCAATCCAACTAAATATGTTAGCTTTACCACTGATATTGAGCGCTTTCCAATAAGTACGCGCATATATAATATATAAATAATATATATATAAAATTGCATATATATATATATATATATATATATATATATATAAGTGAACATAGAAGTCAACACTTAGAGGCGACAGTCTGTTTCATGCCAGATGCAATCGTCAGGCCATATATATATATATATATATATATATATATATATATATATATTGTTCTTCGCCGGTGGCATCATTCTGAATTCCATGCACGCTGCAATTGTCTGGTATGGTCAATTTTTCATTACAAAATGTTTAATTATTAGCAGTATAAATTTTAACTCTTTTATTATACATCGACCACTGTTTTATTGGCATCATAAACATATAATTGTATTGAAATTGACTTTTCTAATTGTATGGCATTTCGTTGGATTGTTTCGAGATCATTTCGGACAAATTTTATATTTCTTCTGTTATTTATTATATTAGTTCACTTGTTTCCGATTATAAAAGAAGACCAAAAGCAAGAAAACTGTTAATATTATCCTCTTAAGAAAACGACCAGACGACTGGAAATTCCAGAAATGGAAGCATTACTTGCTTGCGCCGATTTTGTCCGTGCTTAAGTGTTTCTTTTGTTGATGGCCTGGTGACATAAGAGATTGTGCTCGCAGTTGAAGTTTTGAAGATTTTTCAAGTCCATATTTTAGTTTGTTTTAAACTAAGCCTCTTCTACTCTAATTTGCTTGGTTGCCTTCTTTGTCTCTCTTTCATAAAACATTATTATTCCATTTTTTCCTGTTGTTCGGTTTCTTCTTCTTCTTCTTCTTCTTCTTCTTCTTCTTCTTCTTCTTCTTCTTCTTCTTCTTCTTCTTCTTCTTCTTCTTCTTCAGTTTAATTATCGCTTTCTACGTCTTCCGCTTTGTCGTCGCCTTCTTGTTTTTCTCTTTCACTTCGTCATCCTCTTCCTCCTACTCCTTCTTCTTCTGTTCCTTCTCTTCCCCCTACTCCTTTTAATTATCGCTTTTTACTTCTTCCGCTTCGTCGTTATCTATTTTTTTTTCTCTTTCACTTCTTCATCTTCTTCTTTTTCTTGTTATTCTTATTCTCTTCTTTTCTTCTTCTTCCTCCTCTTCCCCTTTCCCCACGCTTCCTTCCTTTTTTCTTCCGCTTCTTTTTCTCTTCTTCTTGCCTTACCACTTTATCTTTAACTTGATACATCTTATTTCTCCAATTTATCTTCTTTCTCTAATCATATATTTTCTGACTCATTCCCTTTTCCTGTTCTTCTTTGTTTTAAAGCAGAAATTGAAGAAAAATGGCGATCTATTTCCGTCTGATTAGGCCAGCCAATACTTACAACAAATGCAACAACAAGAATACTAACCACTCCTCTTTATAGATTTTTGTTCCCCCATTTAGTCTCGTTATACCGGGTCTAAAAATGAACAATAACAGTGTCGGCAATAAAAAAACAAAAACAAAAAAACAAAAAAACGATTTCAACCAAAATACAAATGACAAATAAACCGAAAAAAACAAAAAACAAAGTTGAGATCACACCTCTTACAGGATGCTAAAAATGCAGTAAAAATATTCAAGTCGAGTCAGCCCACTTGATCTGTCGCAAAAATCAAAGAAATTTTGAAGAAGATCGAATGTAAGAAAAACAAAAAAGAAAAATCAATAAGTTTCAAAACATTCGTAATTCTTAAAAGAGTCATACATTCATTCATATGTACATACATTCGTACACACACAGACACACACGCACATCTCTCTCTCTCTCCCCTTCTCTCTCTCTATCTCTCTCTATATATATATATATACTAATATGAATACATATATATATATATATATATATATATATATATATATATATATATATATATATATATATATATATATATGTCTATGTGCGGATAGATGTGTGTAATGTTGTATCATTGTGTATAAATTTGAAATTTTACTGACAGAGACACACGCGGAACACGAAATATGTATATATACTTCAAACACACACGCACACGCGCGCACACACACACACATATATATATATATATACATACATATATTATATATATGCATATATATATTTATACATATATTGGCACATGCATGCATATATATATATATATATATATATATATATATATATATTAATTAATTAATTAAATCAGCATTTATTTTACTGCTTAGATTTGATTTGTAAAGTAGGGATTTATAAATACTCATATCATACCAATGTGGGGGACACCAGTATATTTAGACATATGTGTAGAAATGTAAATATGTAAATATGCAAGGAAGATCGTATATTATGTAAACATCCACTCCAGCACACGTATAGCGTCTGCTATTTTAATGTTAAAACACAGTCGTAACATTTACTACGACTGTCCCTCTCTTCGCTTGACATTTCTATCTGACGCTACGAGTTTGTTGCTATCATTAATAACACAACTGATAATATTAACACACACACATATATATATATTTATGTGTTCATGCGTGTGTTTGTGTCTGCACGTGCGCGTGTGTGTGAATGTGTGGAAGAATTTATGTGTTTGAAATAATTTATTTTATTTAATGTGCCGACATGTTTGCACATATTGTAAGAAATATATCCGTAAGTACATTTATACATATATGAACACCAAATACTTTATAAGTATCCTTTTTAAAAGGTTTGTATGCACACACACACACACACACACACACACACACACACACACACACACACACACACATATATATATATATATATATTCATATATATATATATATATATATATAGGATTAATACAAATATAAATTTATCACTGACTGATGTTATATTCTACACTTCTACTGCGGCGTTTCATAGACGAACTGTTGTGTAATTATTCGGTACACTCGTCAGGAGATATCAGCAAATACATATTCTAACACATATTTATATATGTATATTTATATATATTTATATATGTATCCTGTATTTTGCGACCGAAAACAGTATTTATTGTAAAGACGATCTTCGAAATAAAAATGTGATTTAAACGGCTAAGATGGAAAAAATCACTAGCTTAATGGTCCTCCTATACTCTGTAATACACGCACATTATATATATATATATATATATATATATATATATATATATATATATAATTTAAAACTTGTTACATTTATAGGGAAAGTGAACTGAATGACTAAAATAGAGCGTTTATAGATAGAGACAGTGAGGACACAGGAATCCAAACTGCATTGTAAGTGTCTCTCACACTTCAATGCAATCTTCTGACCAATTTGGTATGAAGATCTCATTGAAGCGTGAAACTGGCAATCACCAGGCTGTGTTGATTCTGACGTTCATAATCTATTTCTCTCTGTCCCTCGATATATATATATATATATCCTTTTATGGGATGTGTGTTATGATGCATTCATTCAGATGTATATGTGTGTATGAGTGCATATGCATGTGTACATCTATTAGTACTTATATACATATATATATATATATATATATATATATATATATATATATATATATATATATAATTTGTTTCAACACTTCTGGTGTCTTATCAAGTGATGATGTTGAATGTAGGATGAAGAGTTTTAAAAGGTTCAAATCGACCAAACACCCCTCGATAGGGGAAATTTGCTCTACTCTGTATTGAGCACTCTTTTAAGAATAGTATTTTTTGGTTATTGGAATTTATTCCGTATGCTCCAATCCTATATATATATATATATATATATATATATATATATATATATATATATATATATAAACACATGTTTATATATTCGTACGTATTCACTAAGTTATATCGACAAATGTCTGAAATGCGCAACCATGTATTTGTTTTGTGCACTAAACAAGATTTCTCTTGAGAATATTTGTAATCTCTCCCAGCAATATGACATATATAACCACACACATTTCTTTAATTTCCGAAGGTTTTAATTCCGTACGAGTTTTGTTGCTTACGTGATCTGACACTTTGAATGTCAAGAATAGAAAAAAGAAAAAACGATTAAAACTCTAAATGCTTTACAAATCAAAGGACTGCAAAATCCTGTGTTCAAATGAATTGTCAGGACATAGCTCAAGATGCGAACTATGAATTAGAGATATCAACATCAAACTATTACAGAAGTTTTAAACTCCTTGGAAGTGTTTTTTAACAGAGGATGGTAATGTTACATTTTCATGTGACACTGAAACCCGAAGGTGCATTGGGACAGCGAAATATTTTTCCAGAAGATGAAGTAAAGAAGCGTGAAAAGTTCGTTTAAACCAAAGAAAATAGTCCTGACGTATTATATAGTATCGCTCCTCCAGTGAATATTGGACAATCTCACAGATAAAGAAGCTCGATGAAAAAGAAATGTGCTTCTACAAAAGGATGCTGATAATACCATGGACTGGGCATGTGAACAACGCGGAAGTTTTAAGGAAAATAGAAACAAAAATGACACTTTTACTTAGAATCAGAAAGCGATGGTTGAATTGTTAGTGCATATTATAAGGAAAGAAGGCTTGTCGAATCTGACACTCACAGAATGACAGAGAAAACCAGTGAATGGTTAGCAGAACAGAGATTATGGGAGATAGCAGAAGTACAAACTTTGCCAAAATGAGGGATAGCATAAATAGACACGTTGCTAAAATCTACAAAGAGCTGGTAGTTGTGTTGAGCCATGATACCTGAAACGACATGACATAAAAGAAGAAAGCTGTTGTGTACGAAAATGTTTGTTAGAGAAACAAAAATAGGTCCTCTTTATCACACGTGAAAATCATGGCCATAGTCTCACTTCACTAGAATTACTGCTGTGGTTTCCGTCGCGAGTAGATGACGTGGGCCCAAGTTCAAAGGTCATTCACAGCATAAACGCCACACTCATTATCTCTTGATTTTCTACTTATCTATTTTCTAACGATGATTTGACTGTATATAAAATGTTAAAGAAAGAGTGTTCCGTCTGCTTCTTATCATATGAAAATATAATAGGCAGGGGAAAGAAATTTGAGATATAAAAAACAACAAAAATAATAATATTGATAATGAAAGTAATAATATTTATTATATATTTCCGTCTTTTGACCAAATGGGAGCATGATGAAAAAAAAAAAATTAAATCCGAACTTTCGGACACGCCTGCCTTCCCGTATCTCTCTTGCCCTCAGTATGCCTCGTGAGGGTTATGTTTTCCTAAACCTCCTTCCTCATTATTTGTCCACAGAATTTCCGTCTTTTCCTTATTCTGAGTAAATGTGTTCTTTCTATTACCATTTTATTTAAGACGTCCCTGTTGGTTTACTCGCGCCGTCCATGGAATTCACAGTATCCTTTTGTAGAACCACATTTTTTGTCCTTTTTCCTCATCCGTGATGAAATTGCATAACATTCACTGCCATATAAGAGAATGAATGTCACATAGCATTGCAGGATCTTTTCTTTGTTTCTAACGAAATATTTCAGTTTCTCTGTTTCCTTGCTTAACTTTTGGAACGCTTCTTTCGCTAGTTTAATGTGTGATCGGATTTTGGTATCGCATTTTCCACCCTCCGTTAAAACGCTTGCCAGATATTTAAAATTCAGCACTTGCCTGATGTTGACATGTCGCCTTACAAGTCGACATGACACTACAGAGGGGAAATTGGCCGCTCATAAAAAAAATAGGAATTTTTTGTGACTATTTTTTCAGATTACAATTTACACGACGTTTGTCATAATCGAAAAGTACTTTTTTATTATCATTTTCAAAATGCAAATATTTTTATTCTTGATTTTTAGTTTTCTTTACCATGTTTTTTAATTAAAAATATCAAATTTGAAACTGACTTCACATTAATATTAACTGCCAACTACTGATATTTTAATTTTTTTCCAATTAGGGTTTTGCCTTACTTTTGAAAAATAAATGGATCTATGCATTTTCCGTTTTCTCTTTAGCTTACGGATTCACATAGAAAAATAATCAATATTTTTTCACTTAATTTCTGGGATGATGAATTATCATTATTTACACTATTTACATTGGGACAATTGCCGTATCGTTGTTTTTGTTATCACAACGTTTCGGCCGTTGTGCCCTCCGGCCTACATCGGATGTAAATCGATCCGGGTAACCTACAGGGAATTCCAAACTAAATATGCAGGGGTAGACTGTTCCCGTTCCATTGGATAAGTTATTTCAGCTAGTTCTTATTTTTATTACTACTTTCGCACTGTTTCCACTGAGTACACACTATTCGGCCCAGAGATTACTATATCACCAAATTCAGGAATCGCTGCTTTAATCCACTAGTTCCGTAGGACAATTTCCTGTAGATAACTTGGAACCATAAACCTAACCTGTCTGCTGCTGATTGCTGCTGCTGTTGTTTGTCATTCTTGACTACACTCACCTAAGCTGTTCTTGTTTTTTTTCTGCTGCTGTTGAAGACTTGCCGTCATTTGTCTTTCGTTATTTATTAGCTTATTGATAAATATTTATATTGAACCCGACAATTCTTAATAAATAGGTTCTAGCGAACCAGATTTATATTTTTATATGCAAAGAGGAAACTTAAATAAATACATGAGGTATGGATGTCCTTGTCATCTTTGACTTTCGAGGGAACTATTTGGACGATCTGGTGTGGTGTATTTAATTTGTCATTACTCACAATGATGCCCTCAATAATAACTTCGTCCGTTATTGTCAAACTGTACCGTTCACTAACATTTTTCCCTTTAAAATATTTATTTCGTGTGTATTCAACGTATGCATTGTTTGTTCATGATTTAAAAGTTTTAAAAGTTTTATAATTAATTTATTTTTGTTAAAGAAACAATTGCTTGTTTTTAAATATTTTCATCTGATGAATCACACACACACACACACACACACACACACACACACACACATACACACATATATATATATATATTCTTATGTTTTTTAAAACAACTTAAAAGAGGCCTTTTGACAAACACAAGGGCTGACCAAAATTAACGATAAAAAGCAAAAAATTAAAAAAAAAAACCCACAAATAAAGTACATTTTTTTCAGAAAGTCATTCATTCCTGTAGGTCACTGCTACTAACAATCCTGATGATGGCCAGACTGGCCGAAACTAGTAGAGGAACCTAATTGAAATAAGAAAACCAAAATATTAATATCCAACGTAGTGTGTCTGAAATTTATAATATATATATATATATATACGTTTGTTCTTCATTTTCGGAAAAATCTATTAAGAAATTATTTGAAACTGATGGAAAACCTCTTATTCAAAAAGGACACCATAAATAATACGGAATAATCAATGATGTGGCCTCGGTTTCAAATTGTACATTTATAAATAAAATCAAAGTAAAGGTGACACTTTAAATAAAATCAAGGATCAATTTGATGCTATATTTATATCATGAACAAAATGAAAAAATCAATATTTTTGTTTATTTTAGTAAAAGGAATGTTTAATGAATGATTATTAACAAACAATTAATCACAAAAAAGTTTTCCTATTTTTTTTTACAATCAGACTATTTTCTATCACCAGTATTGACGTTCTAGTAGGCTGTTACATATATTCTTTTTTTCTGATTTTTTGCGAATTATCTTGGCGAATAATCTTTCGTAGATTTTGTATTCTTAATAACTCTGTTCAAGCTGTGAAACTGTTGTCTAACAGGATTGAAATTTGATTTCAGATTAGCCCCCACCCCACTTCGAGACGGAATACCAAGTAGACAAGAATGAGCATGTTCGACATTTTTTTTGCTTTTAATCACGGTCACAAATCTTTCCGGGATATTGGTTGTGTGTCCGTAGATAACTTCATTACCGACGGAAATGGTTTTCTTGTTTCAAGGTGGGGAAGTTCGAACTCACAAACTCTACCCATTATGACCGACCTGTTCAGTGTCATGAGAACAGTTTGCCCGCGTGTTTTAACGAAGAACCCGGCCAGTTCACTAGGAAACTGGCTCAAAAGATGACAAAGCCCTCATGTTACTGTCGCTCGTCATCTTCAATGAACGGGTAAGGTTAAGATATTTGGCGCATGTGTTCCACTAGAATTGACTAAGAGAAACAAACTCCTGCGCACCTACATTTCCGCCAGTATACTAGCTCGACACCAGGCTACTCGTGGATAGAAAGAATGAGATCGGTTGGGAAGTTCTGCCACACCCATCATACTCTTCTGATTTAGCCCCTTCCGACTACCTTCCCTTTTCGGCAGCTTTCTAAAAATTTGATGGATATTTCGTTCAACAAATATGTGTAGATTAAAACATGATTTGATGAATTTTTCGAGACAAAAATCTAGTGATTTCTATCGTTGAAGAACCCCGACATCCCACCAGGAAACTGACACAAAAAATGACAAGCCCTCGTGTTACTGTCACTCGTCATCTTCACTAAACGGGCAAGGTTCAGATATTTGGCGCCACTAGCATTGACTAAGAGAAACAAACTCCTGCGCACCTACATTGCCGCCAGTATACTAGCTCGACACCAGGCTACTCGTGGATACAAAGAATGAGATCGGTTGGGAAGTTCTGCCACGCCCATCATACTCTTCTGATTTAGCCATTTCAGACTACCACCCACCTTCGGCGGCTTTCTAACAATTTGATGGGCGTTTCATCCAACAACGATGTGTAGATTAAAACATGATTTGATGATGAACTTTTCGAGAGAAAACCTCGTGGTTTCTATCATCGATGCGTTGAACAGTTAGCGGATCGTTAGCAGGAGGTCAGGAAGAATGCAGAAGAATACATCGTTGAATGATACATAAGAACTATTATTAAAATAATAAATATTAAAATAACTTATATAAAACGAACGAATTTATATAGCAACCTAATAGGAGACTGTAAGTGATGGATTCAGGAAGTAGGTAACTAATAAGTGTTTGTTCAGCCGTGTATGGCTGCTATATACTTTATCAGTTGATGTTTAATGGTGGTCAGTAGCATAGAAGAGGGAATAATTGTTCTTATGTCGTACATTTAACATATTTTGTAATCTTTCTTTTAAAGAATTAATCAGTTGGAAAATCGATCTTTTCATTTTATTAGAATCCTTTTAAATCTGTTTTTTCCATGTCCCACATGACCCGGGATAGTAGCATCTGTTAGGGTCCCAGCTATGAGAAAATAGTGCATTCCCCAAGCAAAACACTATGAAAGAATAAACATGCATTTTTATACTAAAAATTCAGTAATACATTTGTATATAAAAAGGACCACCAATACACTTTATCTGTTGTTGAAGGCATACAGTTGCATTCAAAATCTATTTGTTTAAATCATAAAATTGTGTCCAAAGTATTTAGATATTGGCGTTAAATAACTCAGAGGTTGATATACCGCTAAACAAAATCAACCAACGAAACAACGAAACATGAGAGAACACTTTCATGGCATTAATTCATACAATATCCTGCAATTTCTTAAATTAAACTGTATTCCAAAATATAACTTCAACAAGCCTACAACATAAAACACACATATATCACCACCTCTAGTAATCCGGTTCACACAAGCATGTATATGCCCCAAAGCTGAGCATCATCTACCATGTATTCAATTGTGAAAGCAGAATAACATATTTTTATTACTTCAAATATCCCAAGAAAATTTAATTTCGGCATTAAATGACCCATAACGAGTTGATATGCCGATAAACAAATCAAATCAAATAAAGCTAACCAATAAAAATTAGCTCCACCACACACACACACACACACACACACACACACACACACACACACACACACACACACACACACACAAAATTGTGTACTTTTTATGAGTAGACCATTTTCCCTCAATAGTTTTTTTTAGTCATTTCCTCCCAACCAAGTCAATAAAGCAACTAAACCTAAGGGGTTACTGAATGTGAGAATTTATAAGAAGAATTGTTAAGGAGAGAGAAAAATAAAAGAACGGGAATTAAGAAATCAGAAGATAATGATTGACATTGCATTTAGATTTTTCAATTTCAAAGTTGTTTGGAAAGCAAGAAGCAGAAAGAGAGGTCCACAAGCGAGAAGTACGACTGAAGAAATTGTTAGCATAGAACTTACGGCTACATCTATCCATTTCAATTATAAAATGGTGAAAACTTATTGCGAATTTCGCTTAAATTCAGAAAGTCTAGATATAATAGAAGAAAGCTCATCAGAAATCATCATTAGTACCGGCGATATTGATGTAGCCAAATTAACACGATGGCTGCGTTTATAATTCTATGCATATATGCTATGATATTGTATAATGTTATTGTATTGTATAATGTTATTGTATTGTATAATGTTATTGTATTGTATAATGTTATTGTATTGTATAATGTATATATAATATCGTTGTTTAATGTTTTTGTTATAACAATCAGAAAACTATAGTTGACATTTCTCGTTCACATAATGTGAGAAGAGGACCAAGAGAATTTAACACTCACAGGACATATTGAAAGCAAGAAAAGCAGAGGGAAACTGTGAGTAAGCTTCTTAATTAAATAGATGGCAGAACTACGACTAAAGTAACTGATAAAGAGCAAAGAGTTATTTAGAGTAACAATAAGCAGGAAACTGTGGAGAGCTATGATCCCTCGAAGGTACATGTCACATAAAAGAAGAAAGTATGATTTACTAATTAAATACCTACCGACTGTTGTCTGTGTCAAAAGATGAAAATGTAACTGAAATTAAAATTAAAGAAGAATGTTTAATTGATGTCATTCAAAGAAAAGCGTTCATTAGGAATGAAAGGTGCTATATTGAAAAATAAATATTTCTAGTGTAAAAACCCTTTTCATCATTCGACCATGGACTTACTTATGTGTCTTTTTTTAAAGTTGGTTTAGCGATTTAACCGTTTGCTTCAATATGAATGCAAATATCCAAATATTAAATATTGGCATCTTTATAATTGATTGAAATTCTATATGATGATATAATTCTATACAACTTGTAATATTTACTTTTTTAATATATCGACATGTTTATCTGTCAGTAGCCGAAAACATTGCAAATTTGCTTCCGGGCAAAGTGCCTGGAATGATGAATGGTATTAATATTATTTCAGATTTCATAAAATGTTCTATGGAAGACAAAACGGTTTTTAAAGCGTCTCCAGTTAAACAGTTTTGCTTTGTACACGTGTAAAGATGCAACACCGTTGTTCCTGGGCAGATCGTTAATGAAAAGCAAAGTTAATGTAAAACCGAAGAAAGGGTATAAATAATCAATTAATTCAATTACTATCACATTGTGTCATTATTTTTTGAGATATTGTAATTACTTGCATTATTTCCATTGTTCGGACTGTTGTCCTCATCTTTATTGCCATATTTACGACGATTCGGACGTTTTACGCTCAGGCCTTCCTCAGGTGATTGGAATTTCGAACTGAACCCTTTATTTCAAGGACACAAGACCCAGTGGATATAAACACACACAGTTTCACTCGACAGTGTGTTTCGGGTTCTGTTTGCGTCGGTGTGAACAAAAACTGGGAAAAGTCCGACTTACAATTAAAAAAAAAACTGAAGATAAAATGTCTTTTCCCTTACTTTTGGATACCGAGTGGTTGCTTTGAAGCTTCCTTATTTTAATCAATTTTGGTTGTCATAGTACTGCCGGTGCTACAGATCGAGCTGAAATCATTTATAGCCCATTTGATCCTGTGGATGTTCTAAGTCAATCTAGGGATGACTCTTTGTATCAAACATATTGTTCTAAATACTTGCGATATAACACATTTACAAATATGAAATAATGTGATAGTATTTACAGTATTTTCATTGTCTGGACTGTTGTCCTCATCTTTATTGACATATTCCCGACGTTTTGGCCGTTGTACGCTTCGGCCTTCTTTGAGTGACTAGAATTTAGAACTGAACCTTTTATTTCGGGATAGACTGTTCTAGTTCCACGTGCCACACCTCTTCCGAATGTATCAGTTATCTCCCTTTACCTCAACTCTCCAAATTTTTGTTCACCACTGCCGTAGCCAGGTATTGAACTCACAACTCTCGGTCAAGTCAGTGGATCCAACCAACGTTTATATCCACTGGGTCTTGTGTCCTTGAAATAAAGGGTTCAGTTCGAAATTCCAACCACCTGAGGAAGGCCTGAGCGTAAAACGTCCGAATCGTCGTAAATATGGTAATAAAGATGAGGACAACAGTCCGAACAATGGAAATAATGCAAGTAATTACAATATCTCAAAAAATATTGACACAATGTGATAGTAATTGAATTAATTGATTATTTATACCCTTTCTTCGGTTTTACATTAACTTTGCTTTTCATTAACGATCTGCCCAAGAACATCCTCTTAAATATCTCTGCATATAATACCACTGTTTATAGAAACATTTTCAAAATAGATGATGATATGACCCATGCATCTAACCTCTCCTCTGACCTTGCTTAATGTTTAGAACTATTAATAACTCAAAAACCAATCCAGCATCGTTTTCTCCAGCTACTCTCAATAGTAATGGTAATATAAGCCGTTTCCTTACAAGGAAACATTCGGCATTCACTGACCGAGCAGCCAGTGCCACTCGAATGAAATTTTAAAAAAATCAGGAAATAGGTTTCTTAAGTATAGTAGCTGTTATATCCATTTCCAATATTGATGGGAGTTTCCTTCCTAACTTTTTCTTTGAAGTAGTGTGGAAACCCAACATCTAGATTATATCGTTATTTTCTCTTCGAGTTATATATGCTATTCATTTTATTTTGTTGTGAATTTCTGTGTCACATTCACCGTCGCCTGTTACTACAAGAGCAACATATGTCTACATCTGATTGGTACTGACGTCTTCCATTCGTAGCTCACACATTTGGTTGTCTCCCTTGATGACGACCAGCTATTTTGTTTTCGAGTTAGTAGTTCGCATTTCGTTGCTAATCCGTTTAGGAGTTTTTGCTGTTTCCCTTCCGAGTCCATCATCAACATAGTGTTATCTACATAATGTTATTAAGAATATGTCGTTTGTGAATATATCCAGGTAATTTTTCTCGTCTCCTTACGATCTTCTTGTTCACTGCATGCGTTAAATAAGGCTTACTTCGATTTATCTTTTTATGTATTTACTCAGTAAACTGCATACAAAATGTATGCAGTTTCTTTGTGATATACTGGATAAAGATTTATTTTCTAAGAGCTCCCATTAAAGATAACCACAAAGTTTTGAGAATGTCAAGAGTATTGAAGCACTCATAATGAGTGGATAACAATATGACTTTTAAAATCAGACCTTCAGCAAAATATTATTCAAATTTTCACATTAACAGTAATCGCAGTTTGTTAGATTGAATTATAAAACAAAAAACGATTTTAAAGAAGTTAACATATATCAAATATTCAAGAAAAATTGTATTTATAAATTTATTTTCTGGCATAAAAATCGTCGAATGTAAATGTTTCTGATTCAGATATAGCTATCTTTGCCTTTTAACTCATGTGTAAAATACACCTATCTACATTGGATTTAAATATATAACGTTTGAGTCAAGTATATACCTGTAGCGGACCTAAAAATCGATTGGTCTGAAATTACGTTTTTTTCCTCCAATCATTTTCCTCGCCGCGAGCCTTTATCCTAAACAGGTGCAAGATTTAGCTTACAACTACGTCCGCACCATACGTCATCGACAGCCATCGTAAACATAAAAATAGCGCAGAAATTCTCACTTCAGAAAGGAGAAATCCGCCAGCTACTGAACTTCATGTCGGCAGATCGAAGGAAATCAGTCACTCATGCCTTTATTCCACTCCTTCAACGACTGCGACCAAAGAACGAACTCGCGGATTCACGACATCGCCACGGTAAGCAGTTCAACAACTGGGAACACACCATATTAGCGACACCAGTTAAGCACTATTTCAAAGACATTTCGAACTCTTCACCATGAAAACCACTTTTACCTATATATATATTCAAACACTAATACCATATACACAATCGAATCACACACAGTCAATACATACTGTCGTTTTTAAATAAATATTATTTTGGATTTTATTTCGAATTGTTAATCTAGCTATCTAACTCCCCAGACTGCAAAGCTCTTGATTATTATGCGTGGGGTATAGATGAGCTGGAGATCAAAGAACTCCTTGTAACTCCAAAGATGGACTGAAGGCAAGAATTATGGCAGCATTCACCAACTTAGACAAGAAAACCATTCAGAAGATTTGCAGGAATTTCCGAAGTCGTCTGGAGGCCGAGGTTAGAATTAATCGTGATTTTATTAAACAAATTTACTCTTTAGCATTTCAAGAGATTTTTGTGTAATTTTGGTAAATATATCTCTTAAAATGAGATGTCAGTGTTATTTTCATTTTTGCGTCATTGAGACGACAATTTATCCATCGCATCCTATATAACTGAACGGTTTATAAAATATAGAGCCGAGAACAGTAACAAATTACTGTGAAATGATTTATTTTATTTCGAAACAGATGTTAAATAAAAACAGCCATACTTTTATAATTCGAAGATCAAATCAAAATTAAAATAAAGGCCCCATACTTTCTAATCGATCTAGAATGGAAAAATAAAGCAAATGTGTTGGCTGGTGGTAATCAAATGACAAAATAGAAAAAGTACGTTAAGCGTTTCATCCTTAGAAAAAAACTTATTCGGACTAATAATGGTTTTATTGATTGTGTCAGTCTTATATATATATATATATATATATATATATATATATATATATATATATATATATATATATATATATATATATATATATTCGGCAGAATTGAGTCACTGTCAGTCACTGTGTGTTTATCTAAATCTAAAAATAAACACGCTAAAATTCACCTTCATCCCTGCCGTGCGCCGACGGCTTAGTGGTAGAAGTTCTGACTGACGCAAATTCAGTCGGCTTTCGATTCTAGCTAGAGGCAACCGGACTTCTAGCCACACTGATGAGCTGTGAAACAGCGAAACAGTCTGTCTGTGGATGACAAAAAATATATATATACATGATTAAAATGAAATATGGTCCACGTGTGCTTCTTATAATATGTTGTTTAAATAGGCCGATTACTTAAATTTAAGGATAAAAAGCCAATGACACCAATATTGTCAATAAAATTGATGTTTTTTACATATTAACCTTTTGACTGAAACAAAGCACGATGAGATAAAATTTAAGATCGGAATTTTCGAAAACGACTGGCTTCTTTTTCAATGATGCGAGTGGTACTTACACTTTTGAGGAATTTTGCTGGTTGGATGTATCTTTATGGAAGTTATAGTCTCTGAGGAAACCCAGATACCTGCTTAATCGATTAATGTCTGAAATTGTAAATAAAATTCAACTCCGATCTACGTCTCGCCCCTGTAGAACGAAGACGTCAAAACGCGTATTCGATGTCATCTGCGTTGTGATACGGTAGGTTGAAGTATTTTAAAGTTATTTTTGTTCTTCCTTATGGTTTTCTTTCGCTAGTTAAAACGGAATTCTGTAGCCGTTTGTCCCACATAGTTACCTTGTTGGCACTTGTGGATATATATATATATATATATATATATATATATATATATATATATATATATATATATATATATATATATATATATATATATATATATATGAATAAATTCGAATGACTCGCCACGGACTTCGATGGGCCAAGCAACTTGCTCGATGGCCAGACATCCACCCATCCAAACAAATCCTTATTTTGGTGTTCGCATGTGGCAAGAGACCATGTGGCAAGAGACCATGTGGCAAGAGACCATGTGGAGCCCCATGTCATCGATTCAAAGAACAGCTCAAAAACACCATGCTCAGAACAAAAATAGAACCTGTCAATTGGGAGAGGCAAGAAAGAGATTGGAGAAGAGCAGTCCACAAAAAAAAAAAATTCATTCTTCGATAACACCAGAAGGCAAATAGAAGAGATGAAGACAGTCCCCCTCCCCCCAAAAGCCAGACCCCTCCATCCAATGAACTCTCTTACCTTACCATGCGGTGGCTGCGGACGATATAACATGACTCATTTCACACAGAATGAAATTCCTATGTGCACACCAATACTCGGCAACGAGTTACGCTAACGACGGCGAAATACACACACTCACACACACACACATATATATATTTTTATATACAGTGTAACCGGGATATCAGAGACCCTGATATAAGAGAAACCCGGATATAAGAGTGATTTTCTCTGGTCCCAAATTAGAGCCTGTGTTAATGTATATATAATAGACCAAACCCGGATATAAGATAAACCCGGATATAAGAGACTTCGTATTATATATATATATATATATATATTAGAATTGGACATAGTCCGACAATTTATTTAAAGACATTTATATTATGTTTAACGTTCTTTTTATAGATACAAGTATTTAAGCTGGTGGTAATCAATTAGAATTGGACATAGTCCGACAATTTATTTAAATGTCCAATTCTAAAATATATGACGTCATTTGTTTACATTTGATACGCTAGAGCAGATATGAATAGAAGAGATTCATGGAAGATTTAAGTTTAAAGATAGTAAAATCGACCTTGCTAACCAGTCGCTACTCTGTGGCCGAAAGGTTAAGGCACATCACGCGAAATGATGGTTCCGTATAGGATACAGGTTCGATTTCTATGAAAATTTCTCGGACATTCAGGCCGGTAAATGTTATTTAATACTGTTTATTATAAAACAGAGCATCTATAAAAAGAACGTTAAACATAATATAAATGTCTTTTTTTATATATATATATATATATATATATATATATATATATATATATATATATATATATATATATATATATATATATATATATATATATATATATATATATATATATATATATATATATATATATATATATATATATATATATATATATATATATATATATATATATATATATATATAGTGCAGGGATGAAAGGGAAAAAGCACCAATCCCAGGTCAGAATTTTACATTGAGTAATATAAAAATTCACAAACGCGCAACTTTAAATTTAAACATTTGACGTCTGGTGTATCGATATGTTAAATTCGCCGATCTCATTCAGTTTTTTTTTATACCTTTTGTTATTTTCGTTTTTATTGCTTTTATTTTGTATTGTTTTAGCAGTAGTTTTGTTAGGAAAGATGGCATTTTGTATGATCCTGCGCGTAATTTTATCGTGAAAAATGTTGGAATTAGTGCATTTTCAATTCATTTTAGTTTTAATAAATTATTTTCTCTTTAAATTAAAAAGAAAAGAAAATTAAAGTTTAACAAACGCGTGTTGTATTTCTCCCGCCACTTTTTCCGCGATTTAAAAAAAAAATCCATCCTCCTCCTTCCCCAACCACCACTAATTTGGATTTCCTTTTACGTAATTTTTTAACATTTTTTGTTCTTTCGCTTTATTTCCATTTTTATTTCTTCACCATTTTCTAACTTTTAAAATTTTAGCCTCTATTTCTATTGATTTAATCAGTGAAACCATTATTTGCCGAAAGAAGCATCTTGCAAAGAACCGCGTAACTAATCAGTTTCCAATCGCATTATTCATTTGCGTGCGTGGACACGCACACAAAAGCGCATGCGCGCGCACACACACATAAACACATACACAAAAACACACACATATATATTTATCACTTTAACCGTTATTTTAAGTCGGCACTCAACTTTGAATGAACAATCCCTTTATTTGTTAAACAGTATATTTATTTATTTTTGCCTAACGGCCTGAATATTCGAGAAATCTTATTTAAAGAAAAGAAAGCGCTCTTTGGCAGGATTTGAACCTGCTTCCGTCAGAGTTGAAGGAGCTATCGTTAAGCCCGACACGCCTTAACAAACGAGCTCACGAAGAGCAGTCAGCCAGGCGAGTGCCGTCATAGAGTCGCTCTCAGTTATTCATATCTCCACAGTTTCGTATGTGAGGACACATATGTGAGCATGGATCGTTGTTTTTTTTTAAAACAGTGAAATCAATGTCTAGCGACGTACAGATCGAATTTCCGACACAAGAAAATTTATCCTCGACGAGAATTGACCCTGGTGTCTCCTTTTAATCGACAAAACGACTTTGAAACACACCGTACCTTCCTATGAAGCTACAGGAAGCCATCATAGCAAAGCAACGCGCAATTCATACATTTAAGACCTTGATTTTGTATAAAAAAATAGAGCTCACAAATATGTTCATAGCAATAAGAATAATGTCGAAATAAAAAATCAGTTGCTTAAAAGCACATATACACACACAGCCACGCAAACACACACACACACACACACACACACACACACAGAGCCACGCAAACACACACACACACACAGAGCCACGCAAACACACACACACACACACACACACACACACAAATATATATATATTGATGTATATACATAGGATATATGTAGGGAGATGCGTTGGGATTTTGAGGTTTAAAGAGAAACCAAACCTAATAAACGTCGGCGAAACGCCTTGTTAAAAAAGCTTTTCTACTTTGTCCCATTGTTTCCACTGTATATATATATATATATATATATATATATATATATATATATATATATATATATATATATATATATATTTAAAGACATTTATAATATGTTTAACGTTCTTTTTATAGATACAAGTATTTAAGCAAATACTCTGTTTTATAATAAATTTCTCGGACATTCAGGCCGGTAAATGTTATTTAATACTGTTTATTATAAAACAGAGCATTTGCTTAAATACTTGTATCTATAAAAAGAACGTTAAACATATTATAAATGTCTTTAAATAAATTGTCGGACTATATCCAATTCAAATATATATATATATATATAAGTATAGGACTGGTATATACGGAATAAATTCCAATAACCAACAATTATTATTCTTAAAAGAGTGCTCAATACTATTATTATGTTTATTCTACATTCAACATCATCACTTGATAAGACACCGGAGGTGTTGAAACAAAATGGCTATTTTTGTAGTGATTTTATAACATATTTATGTTATAATATTTAAATAAATAATTATATATATATATATATATATATATATATATATATATATATATATATATATATATATAATACCAGATCTGTAGGTGGTAGAGATTATTCCAATGAGGTCCTTTTAATATTAAAATATTAAAAAGTCAACTTCATCATAAGAGCTCAATGTATAAATTTATATACAGAACAATATAAATAAATAAATAATAATATTACCAATGGGATCGCCTCTCAGTGGAGTGATGGCATGTGTGTCTTCAGAATCCGGTCCTTTCCAAAATATTTTACCCAAACAATCAATATACTCCCGTTATATTGATGATGCTCTATTTATATATCTTCGTGATATTGATTTACCTGACCTAGTAGATCAACTAAACAAAGTCGAACACACAATGAAAATTACATACGAAATGGAAGAACACAATTCCTTACCTACATCGCATTAACAAGAGTTTTAAACTAGGTTTCCACCGGAAATCAAGCAACAAAAACGACCAAATAAATACCTATTCCTATCATAACAACAAAACGAAATCCGGCATAATCATCAGATTCTACCTAAGAGCACTAAGAACATGCATCCCGGATTATTTACACAAAGAGAGGAAATAAATTGAAAACTTTTTCAAACTTCTCCAGTACCCTAGTTATTGTATATTCAATGCAAAACAAAAGGTCCACAAAATATTCCAAATCAAAAGATGGTACCCCCACAAAGAACCAAATGAATCAAAGATATATATTATCCTGCCTACTAATTCTATCACATCTACAATCGAAAAGAATCTATCTAAACTCAACATAAAACAATAAAAGAATTAGTCAATAATAAGCAAAACAATAAGCTAAAACCTGAAGGGGGTGTCTAAACCATAACCTGTAATAATTGTCACAAAAATGCATAGGAGAAACCGCAAGGATTCTAAATAAAAGAATATATGAACAGAAAAGAGTCATTTTTCAAAATAATACAATAAATACGATGGTTGCCCATCGTAACGAGACTGGCCACAACTTTGGCATAAAAAAATGATACACTGATCAAAGGAGAAATAATTCACTACGCTGTAAATGTGTAGAGAGTGCACGAATGACAAGTTCATCTACAGTAAATCTGCGACTAGCTCTTACAACATTTCACCATTCCTGACAGATCTTCTAATATCAAAGTGTGGAATGCCCATTTAAAAAAGTGATGGGAAGAATAAGACTCTAAATGAATTCGGTTAGATAAAAAAAAAAGAATTCCCAGCACCCCTCTGTGCATGTGTACAGCATGACAAATTTAGTCCGATGAAGCCCTGAATGACGAAACGCATCACAAGTAAACTTTTTGTACTTTGTCATACAATTCCACCAATACTGTTCTTGATATATAAAAATATATATCATTATCATATATATATATATATATATATATATATATATATATATATAACATATTTATGTTGTAATATTCAAATAAATAATTATATATATATATATATATATATATATATATATATATATATACTGGGTCTAAGTGCTAAATTGTCGAAATCGTGTAACAGAGTGGGATAATTGTTCATCCCATGAAATGTTTAATATCTAAAAAGCCATTACACTAATTTCTAAGTTTTCAGATAACACGTTTAGCCATATTGACACCATTTATTGTAAGAATCACTAAAAACTCTTTGAATTATTCAGCTAGAAAGAGAACAAGTTAAAATCATTTTGTGTCAGCCTTACTATGTCTTCCAGACTGAGCAATGGTGATAGGAAAAATCACTCGTGTCTCCAGTAATGGTAGCAGTATTCACACTCTGACTTCCATCTTCAAAGTTCATTAAAGAAACATTAAGAGAATGGTGAATAAATTTAAAAAAGTATGGAGAAAAACTGGATCAGGAGGTCACAACAGGAATAGGGATCATCATTTCAACTTAGAGCTAAATACATTCTTATTGTTCAAAGTAGTGCCCAATAGTGTTATAAAAAGATCGGAGAATTCCAGTAATATATCTTTAATCATTTTAGGATAACACGGTTCAAAACATAATCTAACAATTGGACAGTTTTGCTGTTACACCGGGCATATACACTCTACTATACGTGTACCTACATACACATTCATCCAGGCATATACATGTATTAGGACCCTTATATATATATATATATATATATATATATATATATATATATATATATATATATATATATATATAATATGGATAACTGAAAAGTTGCAAATTAAAAGAAAAAAATTGGGTGTTTTTTTGTGAAAGTATTTATTTATATGTTTTTATATATTTGATATTTCAGACCTCCTCGGTCCTTCCTCAGAAATTAATTGAATATCTGTTTTCGGAAGTTTGATTACAAGTTGCGTCCGTCGCGAGACGCGGACGTAATGTGATGTGGAATGCAACTATGTTAGAATATTTCTAACGTAAATCTAACGATAGTATTTTAGATGTTGTTTATGTGTGTGTGTGTATGTGTATAATACTGACAAAATTTTCATACAGGAACTAATCGGCATTTATTGAACAGTTAATATTGCTCTCTGTTAAAATTTATAAAATATTTTTCTTAAAAGAGATTTTCATAAATTAGATATTTAAAGTCTACTAATTTGTATCGCACTTTCTAGTAGAGATGGGAGTTTCCTTCCAAACCTTTCGTTTACGGTAGTGTGGGAAGACAACATCTTGATTATTTAATTATTTTCCCTTCTAGTTACATGTGAGAACCATTTGTGGTGTTTTTTTTTTGCGGTTGGAATTACTCAAGTGATGTGGTTTTCTTATTTATTAAAACTTTGTGATTTTGTAACGGTAGTTTATGGGGTCTGATGATGGAGCGATACATTCACGTGAAACCATTTTGAATTATTGATCTGCGAAAACGGTTGTATTTAGATGATAGTTTGGACATTTCTGAAAGAGTTCATCGCTGTGCACGGCATCCATATGAGAATCTAGATCTGACGAAACTATTTTATTTATTTGCCATTTATGAGATTTCCAGCATCCACTTGCAAACATTGCCAAAGAGCTGCAACCCTCACGTGATAAAATCCGTTTCTTTGCTGTTTGTATCTGTGTGACTAGTTTTCTCACTTAACTTTATCTCGGCTCTCCTTTCGTTGCTTCATGTCTCACGGGATTATCTCTGTGTGACTGTTTGATCCCCTGAATTATTAAAAGCATCGCTGAGTCATCTGTAACTTTTGCCATAGTCAATGCTTATCTCACAAATGTGCGTCATTTTAAAACATCTTCCACACTATCACTGCCTCACGAAAATAACACACTATTGTACGGAAACGAACCAATACAGTTGTCGGTGCTTAAACAGGGACGTAAATAGACATCTCATATGAACTATCTACTTGTGCGGTCAAATAAGGTACACAACATATCGACATTTAAAAAGATTATATATACTTAAATAGACGGGAGTTTATTATTTATTTCGTATTTTACAGAATTGTAACATACATTTCGTGTTAATGGAAAAATAATATATCGATATATGTTCGGAGAAAAATACGCAACGCATATCGTAGACATAAAAATAGAATAATGTGTAAACATTCATACTGCCTTGTGTCTTTAATAGTCACAGATTTTTACTACTGAAAGCCATAATTTAGAATTATGGTTTTCAAAGCAAGAAGACATTCTCTAATAGAAAACCTGGAGAATAACAATCTTCCTTCTTTGAGTTCTCCCAGTTGACCAAACTAAACTAAATTTATTAAATACACATATATGGATATGCATATAAAGCGTAATCCAATGACTATTGCAACAAGAGCGGTGTCCCGATCAGAGGTCTCTTTAAAGGAAGACCTTTGTTCAGGTTTGTTTTCGGGCTACGGTATCATTTACACAACAACGGTGCCCCAGGTGTAGATCTTGATACTACCAGTCTTTGTTGGTTCTCTCTCATATTGCGGGAGTACCAGGTATAAACAATGTACACGCTTCCATTCTTGAAGTCTACCTTTAGCAGCAACCAGAGATATACACCATATATCAATGCTAAGGGAATGAGAATGACAATATAGTAAGTATTATGAACGCAATGTTTCTACACCGACACCGATATAGCAAAAGTAATAAAAAAACGAAACATCAATCCATTTAGTACTAAATATGCAGTTCACAAAAAACCGTTGAGCAATCCAAAAGGAAAACATAACTAACGGAATGACTGATATATACACGGGCGACATTGCAAAATTTGAAAATGTTCATGAAAAAATGGAATTAAAAGGATAAGCTTTATATCGCTACATAAGCTCCAGTAACTTTAAAACATTTCTGAAAGCGATGATAGCCATTTATACAATCCCGGAAGAACAAATGTTTGTGAGAGTTCAACCATAAGAAAAGAGAATGTTTACATCATCATTAGTCTTAAAATGGGTACCTTTCAAACATTTTGGGGTTAATAAATCAGTTATTATAAGGTGGATGTCTCATGATTTCCCTTTAAATTCACGAAATGTTCCCCTTATCTGATGAGAGAAATGGCCAAGTAGCATTGTCATCGTAGAAAAGATTTCCCCGATTAAGCTTTCCACGTCGCTTTAAAAGAAACATGGATAACTTTCTTAAATCCTTTCGTAATGAAGAGATGTTTCCCTTCTAGAATGCCAACCTGGAAAATGTCCCTGAAAACTGTTGCTATAACATTTAAATCTGACCTACTTGCGTTTTCTTTGACGGAAATTTTTTTTCATTTGGGTCTTCAGGATCTTACTGGAAAAGTCAATGTATAATTCTCCTTAGAAAGATTTCAGGACTTTGATCCTATTTTTAAAAAATTTCATTGAAAATTTTGCATTTTATCTTTTACTGATCTGGTTTATACTCTTTTGGTATACAACAAGCGGTAGTTGATTTTTACCATCTGGCCTGACTCTAATAGCTCAATGGGAGGAAAACTCTTTGGTCATGTTCAATGCCACAAAAAAAAAAAAAAAAAAAAACTAGACATAAGCTACCAAGTCTTAATTTTTCAGTCTTCATAGTCTAAAAGCGTCTACGCGGACTTACGGGTAATGAATTATTTTCCACCCTGAAACCTCTTTCCCTCAGATGAAACGTTGCAAGCCTCACCCTACTCTATCGCTATTTCCATGCCGAGTGTTCAGAGGACGACTTTTGTTATTTCCACCAGTTCAAACCTTCACGGCAAAGACCGGCAAAGACCGGCAAAGACCCGCAAAGACCGGCAAAGACCCGCAAAGACCCGCAAAGACCCGCAAATACCCGCAAAGACCGCCCATGCCGCGCACATTGTAACGAACCACCTTCATTCCTTTCGTATTTCATTGGTGAAATTTAAGTTTTACTCGAACGGCTCCTCCCCGCAAACCGTTGCTTTGTGAAACCGACTGCTTCCTTGATTGTTACAATCTTAACCTGTTTAAATCTAGGGTTACCCATTAATTTCCCTACATATAAATACTTTCATGGTAATTGTTTGGATGAGTTTTTCGCTATGGCACCTAGGATGAATTTAAGCGAATTACTAGACTAGCGTCGAGATCCCCTCAATTTAGTTAAGTTGGCGAGATGTAACCGTAAGTTCTATGCTAACAGTTTCTTTTCTCTTCCACCTCCATGGTTTCTAGTCAACTTTAATTTTCAAAATGTTAAAGCAATCTTAATTGGTATGTACTATTTTCTTGATTGCGCCCCTTAGTAATGTTTTTGTTTTTCTACTTCTTCCACCCCTTGTGCCTTCGTGGCTTTACGGGATTGCTTGGGCTAATCTTGATTTAAAATAATCCTCATAAACGGTAATTGTTATCTCTTACTCTGCCAGCCTCTACTTCGAGTGACTCTTCGACCTTATTTAAAACGGACAAAAAGCTTTACGATTTTGTCCAGCTTTAAATTTTTAGATAAAATTTTGTGAGCTGAAATAACTGAGATATAAAGAGTATTAACTTTTATTCCTAGTGTTAATTGTCGGTCGCCCGAAATCAATTCTAGAAAAGATAAACTAAAGGCAGTAGCAAAAAATATTTTGCACAAGTAAAGGAAATTAATGAACTTCAACAAAGCGATATTTAATATTTTGTCTTTATATCAGTCAATTAAATATTAGGTTGGTGCAAAAATAATGTCGTTTTCTCACATGAAGTTGAACGTCAAAAAACGACATTATTTTTGCACCAACCTAATATCATATGTGATACACATTTGGACGATTATGTGCGTTCAGATTTATGACTGACTAGGCAGAAGATCTTTCCTGCCGTTTCTTTCTGCAGTAGACTGGTTTCCAACCAAAGTTATATCCCCCAGTCTTTCCTGATATTCGACTAATAGCTGGGGAGATGAGGGTAGAAGATTTAAACCTTTCTCAAGGATATTTTGTGCGTAATTGAATGTAAGAATCCGATAGAAATTCGAACTCGGCTGTAAATATTTACAATAAGTCGGCTGTCAAATACGAGAACTAATAGAAATTCAGAATTCTTTTAATGTTCTTTAGTACTTTGTTTAGCTTTTGGAAGGCATCTTTCGCTATTCTAATCCATTTTCAGATTCCTGTGTCATATTTATCTTTGTCTGTTATAGCATTTCACAGATAATTAAATTTCCAACAACAGCCCAAGTTACGAGTTACGAATTGAAGCTGTCAGAATGAAGAAATCAAAACGAATGGCTCATTATTATTAGCTTCTAACAGAAGACCATTTCCATCTTGCGCTTGAAGTTGTGTGTTCCTACTTTTTAAGTATGTGTGGGTGGACATAGTTTACAGGAGGGGGTGCTGAATATTTTTCTGTCGGACTCAATTCCGAGAACTTGATAAAATATTTTTGGTAGAAGGTTCTCGTAATCGGGCGGAGAACTTTTCAACACCCGCTTCCTATGCATGCAACATTCAACCTATATTAATTTTCTAATAACGTTAGAATAAATTGATTCAAGGGTAATCTTTTTACTAATCCAAACGTCTCCGGATTTCCAAACCAGCGTATCGATCTTTTGTTAAAAACATCTCGAAATGAGTTTCAAATCACTAAATGCTATCTTTTTTTTAATTCGGATTCTGAAGAATCACAAATGCTGCCTGAAATTGCGAAAAGGTCATTAGTGAGAATTCAAATTACTTCTTCCTACCAAAATCTTCATGTTTTATGAATCTCATTCCTTCTCTGAACTCGCGATTTCAATCTGATCGTTTTGATATTTTTTTGCATCTCAGTTCGTTGTTACGTAAGAGAGCGAGAGAAGATGGTAATCGAATTTGCAAAAGGATGAGTAAAAACCTCCTTCTCAGTCCTTAAAAACATAAACTACAATGAACCACCGTACTTATAGGAACAGAATACGTCGAATAATTTTAATTAAATTAAAAGTATTTTAATTATACATTACAAATAATAAAATATATATCTCATATATTTACAAACTGTTTTTATTTTATAACTCTGAATGATAAGTCATGAATTTGACACTTACAGGGCATAGTCAAGACAAGATGGACATAGGAAAACAGCGCCTCACCTACCTAACGAGTAGTGGCGGAATGGGTTTAAAAATATTGGCTGTCAGTAGAGTAAGTGCTCACGCACATCTATAATCTTATTATTTAATTTTCATAAAGAATAAATACAATTTTCAAAGAATTCACATGGAAAAAGGTTACAATTAAGATTTAAATCTTAATTGTAACCTTTTAGTGTATTTCTTAGTAATTACAGTGTACCAGTGTACATCTACTGTACATATTACTAGCAGTAGAAAACAAATGATATATTGAAATTTAATTTAGTTATTTTAAGTAAATATCTGATATTTTTAAATATTTTACAGCATAATTTACATAATAAAAGATAGTTCAAAAGCTCAATATGGCATTGCATGAAATCCTATGAGCAATCATTTGTGTTCACTAGATGATTATACAGTGCTGTTCGATAAAAAGTGACTCACTTGATTTTTCTTTACTAAATGGTCTCTTCTCCGATGAAACGAAAGTTGAGCTAAATTCAAAGGATAAGCGATCTATAATACGAAGAAGAAGCTTTAAAAGCTCTTTGAATTTAGCAGTAAGTACTGTCAAGCATCCGTTCAGTATAATATTCTGGGGATGCTTTTCTTTTCATGGAACTGGTTTCTTAAAACCTATTGAAAAGACCCTCAGGAGCGAGCAGTACAAGAGAATCTTAGAGTCTTGTCTGCTCCCTTCTGCTGAAAAGGTGCAAATCGACCCCACCAAGCAGGATAATTCTCCCTGTCACAAATCAAAATTGATGAAGGAATACTTTGAAGAGAAGCAGGTGAGTGTTATGACATGGCCGCCCCAATCTCCTAACCTCAACCCCATAGAAAACTTATGGAGCATTATAAAGTACAGGCTCTCGAGAAAGCAGTTGAGCAACAAAGAGGATTTGATTGTGAATTTCATATCCGAATGGAATTCAATGCTTGGAGATGAGATTTGCCAGAACCTAATCAAGTCAATGCCAAAAAGGGTTGAAAAGGTTATTCAAAATAAAGGAGGACCCATAGATTATTAAATATTTTGAACTATATTACCTATTATAAATAAATTATACCTCTATTATTCTTTATTTAAAGTTGTTCGGTTATGTTTCTATTGATTACTAGTTGCAGAAAATAAGTGAGTCACTTTTTTTGCACAGTTTTTCCCTAAATCTCATTTATATCCAAAATTATAATTATCAATAGAATACCTTAGGGTGAGTAAACTTTTTTTACTAGATGGTCGTGAAGGGGTCATTATTAATAAGATTAAAAATTAGTTTGACCCCAAAAACAATAGGCGAAAAATTTTTAAGTAAAAAAATCAGCTGAGTCACTTTTATCGAACAGCTCTGTACGAATATGCAAATAATTATTTCTACACCCAATTCATCTAACAATTCCTTTTTAATAGATTGAAACATGCATGGTTCCAACTCCCCACCCAGACAACGAATTTCTTGACCTTGTCCTCTGCATTCAATTTATCTAACAATTCATTATCACTGGATTTCAAAACGTATGATTCCAGCTTCTCAAACAGGAAATTTCTTACCCTTGTCTTCTGTATCTAATTCATCTAACAATTCCTTTACAATAGATAGCAAGATGCATGGTTCCAACCTCTCCTCAGACAACAAATTTCTTAACATATGTCTTCTGTATACAATTCATATAACAATTCCTTTTCAATGGATAGCAACATGTGGGATTCCAACTTCTCAGACAACGAATTTCTAAACCTTGTCTTCATGAACCTTATCTTTGGAAATATCCTCTCTCGTTGAATTCGAGTAAATGATAGCGTGCAGATGATTTTATTATATACTTATTCCGTTATATTACTAAAACAGCTGTCTTTGTTTACTTATTGTATTTTTATTTGATATAGAAATCCCTCTCCATCAGCGCTCACTTGCCCTCGGAAATGATAACACATTGGCCAGTCTGCCACTGTCAACGAGTTTGTGCAAATGAATGGCAGAACAGGATTTAAGAGAGATGACAAAAGACAAAATTTGCTTAGAGCTATAAATGACGGGACATTAGGGAGAGCCATGATCGCCGAGTCCTGAAGCTTTTACTTTCCTTTTAGCGACATTTCAAATCTAGTTCTTCTGTCAATATTTATTAATGTGTATATTCGGGGAGAAGAGGAAGGTCCATAAACTTTCGAAGGATATTTACGAAAGCGAATATGTTACAAAAGCGAACGCAACGTCTTTAGCTGGAATTTGAAATCCTAAATTCCGATATCCTTTATGAAACATGTGCACGCACAAATAGTCGGTTACTTAAAGATAATGGAAACAGCTAAAATGTTATCATTAATTTTTTTAAAAGCGAGAACAAAGAACAATGTAAATTGCTTTCAATTAAAAGCAAAAGAAAATGCTATCATTTTTGTCCAGTAATCAAACAATTTAAGTAGCAGTGATTTTAGCGATACTATTTATACAAAGAATATATTTAACGTAAGTGTTACAAACCACTGGGAAACATACCGTATTAGGCATCTACCAAAGACATTTTAATAGTTTCTTTTAATCATTTCACCCAAACAAGGTAATGAAGCTACTAAGACTCATATGTACTGTGCGTGAAAGAATAAGAAAAAACAAATGCATTATTAAGGATAAAGAGCAAGAAAATTTACATTATTTACATCATAATGACTTGTCCTCAACTTTATTGCTATATTCACGACGTTTCGGTCGTTATACGCCCCAGTCTCCTTCAGGTGATATACAGTACTAACAATGTAAATATGGTAAATATTTACAATAAATCATCTCAGAAAATATAAACAGAGCGAGAACAACAACATAAGACGGATCAAGACAGAAGATAGCTATTAGCAGTGAATTTACATTTTTGAAAATCAAAGTTGACGTTTAAGCATGGAACCGGAAGAGAGACCCACTGACCGGAAGTGCGAGAAAATAAACTATTACCAAAGAACTTACGGTTACATCTATCCAATTCAACTTTAAAACCTGAAATTGAAATTTACACTTAAATTTATAAAGAAAAGTTCATCAGAACAATTACCATGAAAGTATTTATAGAAAAGGCAGAGGGAAGCTGCATTACGGCGGTGGGTAAGTGACTGAAGGTGAGATGCCAGGTCAGGACTAATAACATTGCAGATTCTTCTTTAGATATTATCAGGAATCTCTAACTATATGACAGGAGCATCGAACCATATGCGGTAGCAATATTCAAAGCGTGGACGAATGGTAGACTTATAAAGATAGATTCTAGAGAGAAAATTCATTATTTAACTGTAAAATTGCAAATAATATGTGATTTAATATTCAAAATGTTCACGGTACTAAGGTAAAACACATTGTTACTTCACATTTAGTTACAATTGGAAACTCGTTTTTACTTTGATATTTATTGATGTGCAACTCTGTACAATGATGAGCCGGTAGCTCACCTGTTATCGGTGCGGAAAGTAAAATCGTAAAGCAGAGTTTTTTCTTTGTCCGTTGCGTTTACTCTATCACTATGCGTAAAAATGATAGTGTAGACTGGGTTTTGAAGCCTTGGATGGAGAAGGAATAGTCTGAATTGAAAAAAAAACACAGTAGGAAACATTTCCATTATCTTTCCCAAGACCATACCAATTTATAGATAATAAAGAAATTTGTAGAATTATAGCTAATTAATAAGCGTAGCTTAGATGTGACACGAAGCCAAAAGTATAGAGAACTCAGTGAGGATCGAACTCACTTCCCGATCGTTACTGGTTTTGTGAGACAAGTTTGCTAACGATGTCGAAGTGCCCACATCTGTAGAGTTATAATCACCTGATTCATGAAGGGATATATTTAAAAATGCTTGTACATCAAAGGTGAAGGCATTTAAAGACTAAAGCCGAAGAGCAGTTAACACACAGAGAAAAGAAATTCAATGAAGAAAATAGTGAAAATTAATTTTTTTTTTTGTCAAGAAAATTTCAACTGAATCAATTTCAACGCGCTCTGAATATTCCTGTTTTTAACATAGATAATCTAGAAACTGAAAGGTAAGTGATTCTATATAATGTAAATTCTGAGTATACTTCCGAAGTCCATTACAATTTGGTTGACGTGTTTCCGTATAGACTATCGACTTAAAGAACCAATTGTATAATGCTAGTTGAAAGTTTCCTTTAGAAGAAAAATAGCATTATAATTGCGTTTGCAAAGTGAAGAGAAAGGCTTTGTGTTCAGACCTTAGGAAGAATACAAACTCTAGATCCCGCCATTTTTGTGTTGAAATAGTGAAATGCAACCGCCATTTCTACTCCAACGCTTTCGTTTCTTGCACTACCCACATCTGGAAATCCCTTCCGTTTACATGCTTCTAATGTTAACTACAAACTTCAAACATTTAAATGCAACGTCAAAGGCCATCTTCCAGTTCATATTTTGCTCTTTCTCCAATCCTCTCTCTACTCAGTCTTGAATTTCACTTTCCTCCCTGTAATCCCATGCGTACTAGTGACATTACCGGCTTGCTTGGCGTGAAAGGATTAAAAAAAACTCTTTGCAGGATTAAAATTAAATATATGCAGTATTATCTTAATTAATTTAAAATTATTTTAGATATACATTAGAAATATTTACACTATCTACATTCGGATAATGCCCACATTTTTGTTGTTAATATCACATTGTGTGCTCTTCAGGTTTGTTTAGGGGTTTTACCGATAAGGGTAACATTCATGGTATTTTGAACTAAATACTTCCTTGATCTATGGGGTTGGATTGTCTAGGGTTATATCGTCTTGTACTGATTTTTATTTATAAAATCAATTAAAAGCTTTTCTAATTAAATAATGTCATAATTTTATTGCATTTTTTGTTTTACGATTCAGAGCCGAAAAAAAATGATGATTTAAATTGTCCAACAAGTACTGCTTTTAACTAATAAAATATATGCGGCGATTGGAATTCTCGAAATCTCATGAAATTAAGTAAGTTGGGGTGAGGGTAACATATATAAAAACATATTTTACGAGGATTTTCTAAAAAAAATGTCAAAAATAATTTGATTCATTTGTGAATAAGTCCTGGAAGTTTCATTAAAATTCGACGATTATTTGATTTTTGCAAGAAGTTCCTAAACAATCCGTTTTTCACTTGAAAAAAAATCGCAAAAAAAAAAAAAATAATTGTAAATATTACGTCGACTGCTGACGTAAAAAAAAACAATATTTTTAACCAAAGTTTCGAACGTGCTAGAAAGGATTAAAAAAATTTAATAAAATAATAAAAATACTTTGGTCTTTTCCCTTAATAATATTAGCGATAAAACTTTGTTTCTATTAAGTTTGGAAACTTTTTTCATCATGCTATACTGTTTTTTCAGCGAGCTAGCCTAAGATGAGGACATTCTTCCAACTGTGTGTAAGAATACACCTCATCGCAGAAATCCAGACAGATATTACAAATAGTTAAAATATATTTAATTCGAACAAGAGAAATTCAGACGGGTTTTGATTGATTTATTTGTTACGGCTTATCCACCATTTGCACGTTATCTAACCCAGAAAATATTTTCAGATTGTAAAATCTTTTTTGAGATAATAATGATTTCCTGATATAAATATTATTAATTAACCCATAGATGCGGGCCAGGGATTCATACCTTTCCCGAGTATATTTGCGCATAAGTGAATATAACGAAAATGACTGCAATAGAAACTCGGCTCTGCGATTTTCAATTCCGAGTCGTTATCCATTACACCAAACGCCATTCTTACAGGACCTGGTATTCGTATTTAAACTTACGCATCGCAACAGAAATGTTATAAGTTTCCCAAATTGTTACGGTGAGACGATGACTTATTTCTTCTACTTCCAGCGAACTTTAAAAATTTAAAAACCTGGAGACGGTAACATCTCTCCAGATCGATATATTTGGTTGACATGCAGTGACCGTTGGGATAAACTTTACAGTCAGCTACAATGGAAGGGTTTAGCCAATTCTGGTTAGCTGTATTTTGCGACCATTTGTAATAAATGGATGCAACTAAAAGCTGCAATAAAACAAAGGAATTTCAAAAATTACGAAATCTGAACCGTATAACATAGTTTCGAAATTTTACATTAAAAATTAATAATTACATTCAAGTGAAATAACGTTGTCAAAAATGGTACTGCGCAAGTAGGTATTGTTACTTTCCTTGTTTTAAATTGAATGGTATTAGCAATGAAGTGTTAAGTGCATTATGATCAGAGTTCGCGGACTTAAGAACCAATGGCTTTAATATTTGAATTAGAAAAAAGGACACTCATTAAGTATTTTATTATTTTTGACAGCATCAATTTTGCAATTGATGTTCTAAAAAGAAATCAGTACAACTCAGACGTTTTACTTTTTAAAAATATTTTTCTAACGAATTTCTACTTTGAAGACAAATGAAAAAAATGACGAAATAAAATTTACTTCATTTTTCTTGAACCAAGTGAAAGCCATTATAAATTTCACTGACACTCATATTTTTGGAACAGAAATATTAAGTGGATATGATTTTAGCCACAGGGAAACTGTTAATTGTCGGCTGCAAATCAAGATAAATTCATGTGGTAAAAGACATCGTTATAAAAGGAGAATAGAGATATAAACTGTAATGGATGAAATAAAGAAAATTAGAATTTTCTATAAATGACATTGCGAAAGAAATGCCAGTGAACCACAAGAACTACAAAGAAATGTCTGTGAACTGCAAATATCGACAGAGAAATGTCTGTGATCGGCAAATAACTACAGAGAAATTTTAAATCTGACAGTTTTTATTTCACGTAAAGAATTTTAATCACGCCTTCAACCGTGTCCAGCATTTAACACTAAGCAGCTGATAAATGAGATATATCAACAGGTGCTAAAGAAATTGCTCAAAAGGTCCCAGAATAAAAACCCAGCGAGTTTTTTTAATTATTAATTTCTATGTTCCTGTGCAATATATTACTTTCATTTCAAATTCATATTTGGATAGAAGTGATTTTTTGCAATCATCTATGCAGATAATACCCCTGTTTAAAGCCAAAATTTCCAAATCCATGAGGATCAGAACCTTTCAATTGTCGTCCCTCTGATGTTTTTCTATGTTCATTGGGAGAAATAACTGGCTTGTAATTTAATACCTCAAAAACCAAGCTAGTAACTTTTCATAATTGTCGACCAATTGATTGATAGATATGTTTTTTACGGATTATCAACACTTTATGGGCTGCTTAGAGCCGAAACATATTTTGCTATTCCTACAATAAGAATAAATATTTTTTTCTACGAGTGAATATTGCATTAAAATTATTTTGGGAATAACAATGAATTTTCCAGATACAAGACCAATTGATTGATAGATATGTTTTTTACGGATTATCAACACTTTATGGGCTGCTTAGAGCCGAAACATATTTTGCTATTCCTACAATAAGAATAAATATTTTTTTTCTACGAGTGAATATTGCATTAAAATTATTTTGGGAATAACAATGATTTTTCCAGATACAAGTCCTACTGTTTAGCCCATACCTTGGAGTAGAAGAGATGTATTCATACCTTCCCCTTGTGTATTTCCGCATACGCGAATGTAAGGATCTCGAACGGTATAACCGATCAGATCAAATGGCGACACCCCCAGCCCAGTCACGATGAACGGTTCTATTCTCAATGGGGCTTTGAATATGTCTTGGATTTCAAGTTTACACCAGACCTGGAGTAGAACCCTTATATTCAGTCTATTGTTAGACATGCTGCAAAAAAGTTTGAATTATTCTATTACACAAAGAAGGGCCTCCTTTTGCTATGTTTTATATTTACAAAGGTCAGAAGTGAGCAAAATGAAGTATTGCACTTATGTCTTAGCTGTTGTTAATCATTTTTTAGTCTAAATAGAGTTCAAAATCGTCTGTGTCGTCTTGTAGTTGGTGGCTTATTTTCCAATATTGCAGTCTTTCCTATAGACACAACGCCGCAAGTCTTCAGCTATTTCATCGCTAATTTCAGGACAAAAGTTCAGAACACTTTACTTTCAATAGTTCAGATAATTACAGCTAACATATACTATGTCACTTCCACGTAGTTGAATCATTCTTATTTTCTTCGTATATAAGAATTGCCACTTTGTGTGGCAGGACATTGCTTGAGTACTTCGTTGAGCACTTTGATCTTAGCATCTTTAAGTCACTCGTCGTTCTAATTATCTACATCTAGATTACGGCCATATCACGTTGAAACACCGGTTCTCGTGTTATCAGAGAAGACAAACGAATATCGAGTTTGGTCAGTACCTAGATGAGTGAGCGCTTGGGAATACCAGGAGCTGTAAGCTTGGGTGTGCGGATGGTGTAAGGGATAAAGACACGAAACGCGGAGAGCCGAGTTCGAATTCTTGGTGAGTTCGTTATATTCATTTACGCTCAAATTCCCTTCGGAAAGTTGTGAATCTACTTCTTCTTCCAGCTATTGGTTAATTAGTAAGACTCCTCAAAAAATCTTATATTCTAAAAATATTTTCTGGCTTTAAATAACCTGCAAAAGGTTGATAAGCTGTAAAACACGAATTAAACAATCAAAAGCCACTACGCTATGAGCAAATTCAAATTACCCTTCCTACTTAAAGATAATGGAAACAGCTAAGATGTTATCATTGAATTTTTAAGAGGAGAACAATGTAAATTTCATAAAATTGTTTCAAGTTAAAAGCAAAAGAAAATGCTGTTTTATCTTGTCCAGTAATCAAGCAATTTAAGTAGCATTGATTTTTAGTGATAATGTTTATACTGAGAATATATTCACGTGTGAGTTACAAGCCATATAATGCATCATAGGGTATTATGCCTCTACCAAGAAGGTTTTAATAGTTGCTTGTGTTTCTTTACTGTAAATAATAGAAAGTTCAATGTCAAAATTTTCTGCACAGTTAAAATAATCAAACATTAACTTTACGCCTAGCATCGTTTGACAATATTTTTCTGTCAATATTTATTGATGCGTATACGGGTAGCGTATTGCTTGTAGTTCAGTTCTCGTCTGCTGTACTCTCTTCACACCAATGCCATTAATTAAAGGCATGAACCCATTTATCTCCCTCCAGCTATATGTTAAATAACATAGTAAACTAACCTCTCTAGCCGTTTGTACCATTCAAAAACCGCGGAGAAGGCAACGGTAAGATGCTTCCATATCTTTCCCAAAGTCATGGTAATTCACACTTAACGAAATGTGTGGAGAATAATGATCAGCTTCGTTCTGAAGGTATATACAATTTAAAAATGCTTTTAGAATTTGAAGTAAATTGAGAAATAACATTATTATATAGAGTTAATTGCGAATATTCGAACTTAAACTAATTTTACCCAACATGTATACATAAAAAAATGTCTTTCTTGCTGAAGACAGTGGTTAACAGACCGATAAAAATTCAGATTCCTGAATAATGACGATTCATTCTTTTATATTCAATGATATTTCAGTTGCATTAATTTAAATGTAGTCGGAGTATCACTGTTTCTTTTTTTTAAACAGTGATACTCCGACTAGGAGGAACTGAAAGAGAAGTGACTTTGTATTTTAAGGATGCCATTTTTAATGTGCTTTGGAGATCGATAGATTTTACTTCGTACACGTCTAACCATTCAAAGACATATTTCATAATGATGGTTGAATGTTTCTATTTTTTGTCAAAATGATACAAAACTTCTTAAACGATAATCCTTGTAATGGAGGACATTTTAAGGGATTTTTATTTGTTAAACAATGCTGTCTTGTCACCGTCTTGAGAATTCCGGAATCAACGGAAAAAATAGGAACAGATACTGAAACAGAATCTGGAATGAACTTTAAATGCCATTTTTTCTTTCGTCCTAACAACGAGACAACATGATTGAATCTTGTGCTATGTGTTCTTGTATTCTATGTGATTTTATCGTTAAACTTGTTTAAGGTTTAAGAAAGTGTATTAATCGTTAGATCGCTCACAGTAAAATTGCATCCAGGTTAAAGAAAATGCTTTAATCACTAGATCAGCCACAGTAAATTTATGGTCAGTTTCTTACAACATTTCACCTTTCTTGGCAGATCTTCTATTATCTCACTATCGGATACTTAGTAAGAAAAGTGATAAAAACATAAAGAAAACACGAAACTTAATGAAATCGGCTTTATTATATACCCAAAACATATACAATAAAACTTCCCAAATCCGAACACAGTATAATATAGATTGCCTCGGATTTGAACTCATCTTCGAACTTTTGTACTGACAAAATGAACTTATCAAAAAGAAACTGCACAATCGTAAAGTGAAAGAATGTCGTACTCACGTCTAAATCACGATAGAAACAACTGTCATGGACGCAAATGAAGAACGCAGGGAAATTCAGGAAGATTTGACAATGGACAAATGATAAATTTATAACTTGCATAAATTTTTAAACATTTCATAAAGTGTCTTAGCTTTTCACAAATCACAATATTTGTTTTTTTTATTACTATTGGTTGTCAATTATTTTTTGTACATTTATGTATTCAATCTACACTTTAAAGAAAAACGAAACAACGTTACAAACTACCTTTTGTATCCTAAACTCTAAGGCTTAAAATCTAAAAAATTTAAGCTTGTCACAGCAGACTTTTGTTCCTCTAACTCGAACAGTAGCCTCTCGGATGGTCGGCTTAGAGGAGCTGTGTTAAAAAAAACCCATCTAAATTTAGAATTTCAGCTTTTCCTCTACTTTATGTGTGTGTGTGTAATCATATCAACGTAAACTTCACTTTATTCCGATGATAGCTGAAAGGACTAAACGGGTTACACAAAAAATGTTTTCAACTTTGTCATAGTTGACTTGTTTAACTATAAATAAACGTTTTCTGGCGATAAACTTTAAACTGCTTAGTACCTTAGTATTAAAATATTAATTCAATAAATCGTTTTCATTACCCAGCATACAGACTCTTAAGAAGTAATATTACTGTTTTGATTGCGTAATAATCCCAGCAATAAATTATAACAAATTTATATGATAGATAAATAGACATGGATAAATATGCATAGGCATGTTTCAGATACAACAATGTCAGTCATTTTTGTAAAATCTATATTTGTTATACTCTTGTTTACCCAATACAAGGCCCAAGGGCCACTCAAAGTAAAGGTTAATGAATGAGGTTGTTCTACGTGAGTTAAGGGAAGAAGTAACAAGTACAAATTATGAGGACATGTAGCTAACGGTTGACTATAGACATGAAGAGAATAAGTTCGTATTAGTCGAGGAGGATTCTTCCTAAGAATTGTTACTCTGTGGAAGAGACTTCCGAGAAGAGGCTGCTTCCCCAATCAGTACGTTCTTGACCTCTTCAAGTCTAAAGCCAAACGCTAGCTATCAAACATATACTCATATAATATCCTATCTCATTTCACACCCAGTTAAAGGCCTTTGTGTAATCTCAGGCGATCGGTCTCGTGTTGTGCTTCTTATAGAGGAGCTTCACCGATTCTATACGTAATGATAGCTAAGGCATCAGCAGTGAACCGAGAGGAGCAAAACCCATTCTGTCACTCAGAAGGTTGTTTCTGTTGAGATGATCAAAAATTTTCTTAATGATATACTCAAAATATTTGACACTAAGGCGGCTGATGGCGTGACATTATCATGGATGGGGATGAGATCTCAACACTATTCTTGTAAAATATAATATTAATTAATGTTTATTTAGTCAGAAATAATTTCTTTAAACAATTTAATTAGATTCAACCGAAGAGGTATGTCTGTTTGATATTTCATTGTATTTTTCCAATTTTCGAATGAGTTGTACTCATCCTGATTAAATTCGTTGATAGACAATGTGAAGTTTACGCTTTCTTATGTTTTTGTTTGACTACTTTTGACCCTCTTAGTCATTATCAGGAACTAAATATTGTCACTATCTTAATTAAAAGTCTTGCCAGCCACATACGAACATTTTTGGAAGGTTATAATTGAAATTAAACCCATTAATGTCCACCGTAAAATCCAATATTCTAAAATTTAAAATAAAAAATCGCTATTCATTATAGCTTTCAAAAAAAAAAAAAAAAAATACACGAGACGAAATGGAAAGAAAGATTCTCATTGGTTGGCGCGCTGATTAGTTACGACGAATTTGGTGCCATCATTGTTTGCGATTATTCTTGGCCGAATTAACTCAATGTCCCGAAGGTTAAGGGAGGTTTGCTGCTGGAATGCGCGCTGCCAACAGTGGAATCATCAAGGCGACATGGTATAATGTTGAAAGACACGGAACTGAAAATAAACCAAGTATTAACATCACGGATGCCACACCTCAACGCATCTTTACAATGTATATTGCATAGTAGTAGGTTTATAAAAGTAATTCGTTATTAATTATTAAAAAAAAACAAAACAGAAATCATTATAGGTTTATAAAATACGAAATTAATTAAAGGTTTATAAAAAAAATGAAATCGTTATAGGTATGTAAAAAAACGGAATTCATTATAGTTTTATAAAAAGAGAATATGGGTTTACAAGAAACAGAATTCTTTATAGGTTTATAAAAAATGAAATTCATCATAGGTTTATTAAAAACGGAATTAATTATAGATCTATAAAAAAATAGACATCATTATAGGTATGTAAAAAAAACGGAATTCATTATAGTTTTGTAAAAAAGCGGAATATAGGTTTATAAAAACGGTATTCATTATAGGTTTGTGAAAAAAGCGGAATTCATTATATGTTTATAAAAAACGGACTTAATTATAGCTTTCTATTTATATTGGACCTGGTGAACATTAATCGATCGCCTCGTTCGATCACCGAAGTTAAGTCTGAAAAAAAAAGATATTACCAGTAATACATTTTTGAAAAAAAAAGATATTACCAGAAATACATTTTTGAAAACAAAACAAAAAAATTACCAGCAATAAAAATTGTCTGTAATGAAAACAGGACAAGAGATTCTGTCTAGTAATCTTTTATTCAATTAAGAATCTTACTACTCGTCTACTTGACAAGCGGAAATGTACAGCGTTTATAGCTTGGATTATCAAAGGGGAGATAATCCATATTCACAACATTGTCAGCATTAAATAATCCATTGACGTTGATAAAACAAAACAAACCAAACTTTTATCGGATTTTCGAATCTCGAATAGGTTGTTGTAGATCTAGATCAAAATTATTTTCATTTAATTAAAAAACAGTATAATGGTAAGTATGAACGATTTAATTTTCCTGTTATTCATTATTAGAAGTCAAATCTACTTTATTAAACTCGTGTCAGATTTGCCAAACAGATTTCAGTGGAATGAACTGCCATCAGATGAGCAGAAAACTTTTAGCCTTTAAAACAAGCCTAAAGGTGTTCGTTTATCGTTGTAAAGATAAGGTTAATATTGAGGGAGAGGTGGCATTACAAATCCTAACATCAATTCAAGCGGCAGACTAACTCTTCTTAGACCAATGCACTTTCTTTTCTTCCTGCAAGCGGAACGACATTATAATTCGACGTAATTATTTAGCCAACGGGCAAACCACTAGAAAATCCAATGCAATATTTCACTTTCCCTACTGGAAAGACATCCTTAGAAAATTCAGCCCAATATTCTTGCCTGAAGGTACAAGCGAAATGATCAACCAGAACGTTCTCCCTAACTAGGCAGAACATTCCTCCGAATATATATATATATATATATATATATATATATATATATATATATATATATATATATATATATATATAAGTATTAGTGGCGTGTACATGATCCTATTGCTATTGTACTAAGACAGCTTTTTTTTTTAATATTGAAGAGTAGAAACATTTCTTCAGCCTTTTCGCTGGTCGTGAATATTGGCTGAAGGCGCAAACACATTTCTTCATAGACAAAAGATTCTTGACTATTTTAAGCGTCGGTTTTATAACCAGCTTCCAAAAGTTATTAAAGGCTGACTGGCCTTGTTTCCGGAGCATTTTAGCAGCGTCCTTGAAATGTTATTATTTTTAGTCTTTGTATCATTACCGTTATTTATATCTCTTGGCATCGACGAAAAGACGCCGGTTACGAATGAAATCGATATTTATTAAATAAGTAGGCGTTATAGAGATTGTATGTTTCGCTAATAGTGGTGGCTGCCTTCTTCTGGTTTGTGAAATTATGAGAAATAGAGATAGGCGAGAGGGGCGGATTGAGAGATAAAGAGGTGATGACCTCTGTGTTCAACTAAACTCTATAGACGTTCCTTTCATGCAAGTATTGTTACTATGTGCGCATAAGAATTTATCTTACAAAAAAGACAATAGAATAAGAGCTTGATAACAAGGAAATGCATTTTACGGTTGCCGGTTAAATATATAAAATTAATTCTTTGCCCCTGTCCATATCCTTACTCTCCCATGTCTAATAAGCTGGGTGTGTCAACTTCCAAAATTTTTCGATCGTTTCCAGATATCCGATGACGGCAACTTTAAAGATTTTCACAGTTCATGTCGATCACCTCGTCTTTTGTGTTAAAACTGAAGGCGCTAGAAGTACCAAATTATTTTTTTACTCCCGCCCAATAAAAGAATTCCAAAGAAGTGTCTGACCGCCTTTACTTACTAAACTCCACCCCGGTTTATTACGTAAAAGAGAGCATTGATTGGAAAGAGATTCATTTGTTTTATTATCTGTTAATTATCATATATGTTGGGGAAATATAGAAGAGTCGTTTCCCATTGCCTTCAATAGAGTTTCCCTAAAACTATATATATATATATATATATATATATATATATATATATGTGTGTGTGTTTCTGTATTCCATTAAAGACGACAAGGTACTACGATTAGGCTTTTTTGTGTTCGTCTAATGTTTTCTTTTCTAGACATTAATTTTGTAAAAACTATAAAAAATGCTCTATATATCCTAGCGCTTTCGGCTATTCTATTAGCCATCATATATGAACAAGCTTAATTGCAGTACCTTCTCATTTCTCCTTAATGAAACTTGTATAATAAAGAGGGCTTGTTGGCCTTAATGTCCACTTTTATACAAACACACACACACACACACACACACACATATATATATATATATGCATATGTTAAATTTCTCAGAATAATTCTGAAGACAAGACAAATCGGCATAAAAAAAGACAAAATTGGAAAATATTTCTTAGTCAATGCCGACGCGTTTCGTCAATCCGAACTTACACTGTTAAAATCGGATTGAAGAAACGCGTGTGCAATGACTAAGAAATATTTTCCAATTTTCTCTTTTATATTCATATACATATATATATATATATATATTTATGTGTGTGTGTGTATGAAAAATATAAAAGGCTTAAAGACTAATATTCCATGATTATAATTTATTACATTGGAATCGTAATCATGATCCAATTCATCAGACCTACAGATTCAAAAAGAAAACAGAAAATATAACTCCGGGTATAAAAACAAAATTTTAGTCAGAATGTACGCGTGGGAGTGAGAAACAAGGTTCAGAGGGAAATGTATGAAAGTTCTAGAGAGAGATGTAACTAAGAAAGAAGAACAGCAAAGACATTTAGGTGAGGGTGGGGATTAAAATCTTAAAGAGAGAAGTTAAACAACGGTTTAAATGAGTGAGATACAGCGAAATAAATCAGTACCGATTCGTATATTCTGTCTATCTATCTATCTATCTGCCTATCTATCTGCCTATCTATCTATCTATCTATCTATCTGCCTATCTATCTATCTATCTATCTGCCTATCTATCTATCTATCTATCTATGTTATAAAATTACTAATTGTTTTTTAATGCCATATTATACGTTGTTTTCATGAAAGATATATTTTCTATAATAATCACCTTCTGAAGATTGGCTTTTAACCGATGCGGAAGTAAATTTTCATATTTTTATTCTCGAAGATAACACTATAACACATGCCAGGAAAGTCATAGACAAGTTTTGATTTTTGCTCCTTGAGAAAGCAATTATATTTTAGAGTCTCGAATAAATTATGTATCAGTCGATAATATGTCTAATGCCAATTATTTTTCATTATCATTATTTACATGCGGACTAATGTCCTTATTGTTGTTCCAACGTTTCGGTCATTATGCTTCCCGTTGTCTTTATGTATCTGGCGTTCCGGATAACCTTCAGGGAATTTCGAACTTGATATTTTGTCAATGGGAACTTTGCTCTCGTTCACTTAGGGATTATCTCTCTACTTGTTCTTTTCATGTAGAACTCAGTTATTGCGCGCTCCTTTTTCTACGAAGTCTAAGTCTGCAAGTCTAAGTCTGCAAGATATGGAAATTACGAAAAAAAAAAACACACAGACACACACAAAACTAAACAAAAACAACAAAAGTTTCTGTTTGAAAATGCTTTGATCTATATTGAAAAAAAAATGCCGATTCGTCTTTTTAAAACATATTTTAAAGAGTATAGGTCACGTGAAAGATATAGTTCCAGAATTAGGACCGGAGATATGAGGGGTTTTTTTTCCGAGAAGTAAACTTAGAAGATATTATTTTCGTTTTGTAAGATTTTATAGGCCCCACTTGCAAAAACAAAAATTGCGCTAATAGTCGGAGGTTTTCTTTTACGTTTTTACTAAAGGTAATCCAATACAGGCTTCAAGCTCCACTCAGAGTAGAGGGTTATTATATTAGATGTGTGATATAAAGATAAGGATATGAAAATAGAAGGGAAGATTATAAGGTAATGGAGGATAGATAATGGCGAATCCTAGATTTGAAGAGGTGAAAATTGTAGTATTCGCGGAAACATCCACGCAAGAATACATTCCAAAAGTAGTGGTTCTAGGGAAGGAGCTCTCTGAGTGGAACTTCTTTCTTACAAATGGAATACCGAGAAAATGAGGGTGTCTCAACCCTATGAATGTAGCAGGGCATTTCTTAGCTGTAAATGCCTGGTCTGGTGGCACTAAATAATGGAGCTCGTCAGGATATTTGTCATTGACTAGCGATAGTCTTGTGATGTTTCACATATAGGAAAGGGGCCAGGAAAAATACCTTGAACTGAGGAAATCTGCAAAGTCGGAATATGGCCGCACAACTCAACTTTCGCTCCGATCTGACAACTGTAACGCCAAAGCATTGCAGGGATCTACTAAAACTGACTGTTCTATGCGCAGAAAATAGTGATATGCGTTGGAATTGTGAACCGAACACTTTAGTTAGTCCACGAGGCTAGATTGTTATAATTCGTATGTCGTGGCATTTTTTGAAATATCTCAGTTTCAGTTAATTCCCTTTAGTAACACAACTCTCCAGATTTTGTTCCTTCTGCTGTGGGCAGGTACTGAACGCACCATTTTTTGTATCAAGTCACTTTTTGGATTACTTAACCAACGCTTTTATCCACTAGGCCATGTGTGAAATTACAACAATATAATCCCGTGGACTAAATAAAGGGTTTGTTTCGAAATATCAACGTATATCACTTGAAGAAGGCCGGAGCGTACAACGGTCAAAATGTCGTGAATGTGGCAATAAAGATGAGGATAACAGTTCGAACGATGTAAATAGTTACAATACCTCATCTTAGACATAAAGGGTGTTCCTATAACTTGAACCGATTTTAAATGTGAAGTCAGTTTAAGCGTCTGATGATTTTTTCTTTTTCTTTCAGATTTAACAACTTAAGTCTTTGGCAATTTCAAACAATGAAAAGATTAACAATCAAACAATGTGTTAAAGTTAGCGAAGACTATTACATAGCCAATGCAACAATGGCTTTATTGAATGGGAAGATCCCAGGTCGCATCAACTCTCGAAACAGTGAAGTCAATTGGCCACCATGATCGTGCGACTCGACGCCTTTAGATTTCTTCCTTTGGCGTCATCTCAAGAGTAAGGTCTATGCCAACCATCCAACAACAATTCAACAGCTGAAGGATGAGATCATAAGGCATATTGGTGAGATCGAAGAGCATCTATGCAGTGACGTCATCAAAGATTTTGACCATCGAGTAGAAGTGTGCCGCTGAAGCCTTGGCGGACATTTGGGCGATATTATTTTTCACACATAATTGCCATGACTTAAATAATATGATACAATCGAGAAATAAATGAATTTACACAAATAACACTGATTTATTTACTGCTGACTTTAATCCGTTTTAATGAAACACCCTTTATGAAGAGAAATGTAAATATTTTAAGACCCCTAAAACCAATAAATATATGAGAAACATTTTCACAAACTAAAGTAAAAATATATTCTATGGTGCTTTTTATGCAGCAGGATTTCTCGTTGTATAGTACATTACTTTTATTATATGCGTGAAAGACTTGGAGACTGACACATTTTCTCTAAATCTGAGCAAATAGCGAGATATCGGAAAAGCAGGTTCATCTTCAGTATTTATACTCATAACGTTTCGATCAGCTTTAGCTTTTTTATGTTTCTGTTTTCGTATTCGGGAATCTTTTTTCAATTTCAAACCGAAACATTTATTCACTCCATAGCAATATATTTTACTCATTTTGTTTTCCATGTTTAAGGGATATTTAATATCAGTTTAATACTAATTCGTTTTCTACGGCTTGTCAACCTTTTGCAGATTATTTAAATATTTATTTTTAGATTGTAAGAATTTTGAGAGGTGATGATTTTACTGATACATCACTTTCCCAACAGTATTTACATATAAGTGAATATAACGAACCCGACTGAATATGGAACTCGACTCTCCGATTCCCAATTCCATTACACCAGCCGCACATCCAAGTTGGTATTCCCAAGTGATTATCCACTATGTTTTGACCAGGCTTGACGTTGCTTAACTTTGGTGATCGTACGAGAATCGAGCTTTTAACGTGTTATGAACATAAACCTCAAAGATAACATCTGTACAGAAATTCGAGGGTTGCAACCTGAGTTATTAAGCATTATTATGGAGGGTTTTGAGATAATTATTTAGTGATACAAAGTTTACTAATTAACCCATATCTGGGGGAAAGAGGTGGATTCATCCCTTTCCTAATGTCTTTTTTTTCGTAAATGAATATAACAGGAACTGAATTTCCGATTAACAAATCCAAGCAATTATCCGTTCCATCCCCAGCACAACCAAGCTTACACCATTTGGTATTCTCACACGGTCACATATCTAGGGACTGACCAGTCTCAGCATTGGTTAACTTCGGTGATTGTACAGCAACCGGTGTTTCAACGATATATGACTCTAAGACCTAATGGATTAAAATACATCGGATTCCTGGAAGGTTATGAGTTCAATCCCTGGCTGTAGTACTGTTGACCGATCACATAATCTGGTTCAGTGCAAGAAAAAGTCAAGCGACGTAAATGTGATTGAATAAAGTGTGCAATTCGAAATTTCAATATGATTGTCGTGTATGAAGACAAACACGGCAATAATGCTGATTGGTACAACGTCTGAGATGTCCATGATGGTCTGAATAGCAAGTAATATAATAATAATAATAATAATAATTCATCATCTCAAAATTTCTGCAGACACCCGAAGAAGATAGGAAAATACAATGACGAAAATGTTATGAGAATAATAATAATAATAATAATAATAATCATAATAATAATAATTCCTCACCTTAAATATTAAGACAAAATATCAGGAGAAGGACGGAGATTACATCAACTGAAAATTTGGGAGAATAACAACCAAGAAGAGCATGCAACTTTGAATAGCAAAGCATAAAATAACGGAAATTCTTCATAATTCTTACAACAAATCTCAGAACATTTTGGTTAGGCTTAGAAATTTTCAACAGCGCATCATAAGGACCAAATTAGAATGTTGGCAATCAAACGTTAGACGACGTCCAATGATCGTTGTTTATTGTCTTCAATTGCCAAAGAGCAAACAAATTATAATTCTGATTTCCTATCAGCTTTTGAACCGCAGAAATTATTTTAATTGAACAAAAAAAAGTTTCAGATAACATTTTCCATCTCACGCACTCTCATTCTCTTTCGTTGTCTCTTTATTTGTCTATGCCTCTTTTCCTTCTTTATTTCTTTCTTTTTCGCAGTCTCTCCCCTTTTCCTCTTTATCTCTCTTTCTTTCTTCCTCTTTCTACTTTCTCTCTCTCCATTCGTTTCCAACTTTATTTCTTACTTTCTTTCTTATTTAAATGCTTAATTTTTTCAATTAATATTCAATGATGTTTAGATATGCTTAAAACTGACAATTTGTTCTATTTTGAATAAACAAAAAATATTTTTTTTGTCCTCTGATGAATCTGAGGATTTGATCACAGGATGTGTATTCTAACCCCACACCAAGAGAATGCGCGGGTGTTGTAATGGATAGCAGTTCGGAATAAGAAATCAGAGAGCCGAGTTCGAATTTCATTCACTTACACGCAAATACCCGTCGATTCATTTCCTGCCTGTCGGATTCGTTACATTTACTTACGTGCAAATACCCTTAAAAAAGTTCGAATCCATTTCTCGTCCCCAGCTACTGGATAAATAGAGGATATTGTATCTGGAGAAACATCATTGTTATTCCCAAAAACAAAGTGTTTATGCAAGATACACTCGCAAAAAGACAAAAATAAATTCTTACAAGTCAACATATATTTCGGTTTGAAATAAACCCTCAAAGTGTTGATAAACCATAAAAACAAATTAATCAATGACCTGTGCCAACTTTTTTTTTTTTATTTTTACGTAATTTTCTATTGTTTGATTAAAGTTACTCGGTGATGATTGGAAGTATACTATTCAGAATATACAAAGAAGAAGAAAAATCAAATCACAACTGAAATTTATTCACGCAACTTAAATGAAAGACATTTACGGCAAAGACTGTTTCCTGATGCAGTCTGATGCTTCTTTTAGTAGCAAAGAAATTCATGAACAATGTCTTTTATTCTGGAAATAAATAAGATCTTGTCTCATATAAGCAGAAAATAATATTGTTCAATTACATAACTTCGCTGAAGTATACTTTATTATGTAAATAAAATAATTGTTTCGAATTTTAATGTATAAAAAAAACAGTAAAATTGTTTAGTGGTCATATGAATCTACTATTAAATGTTTCTGTGTTTATCGATGACCTTGAAAACTTTCAACAACTGCAACAAGTAAAATAGATAACATATTGACCTCGAAGCGGACATAATGACGTAATCAAGATGTTGACGTTCCACACTACCTTAAAACAAATGCAAAGAAGGAATCCCCCCCATCAATATTGGAAAGTGTGATGACAGTTACTGGTCCTGAAAAACCGATTTTTCTTAAAAATTGTTTGAAGATAAATATTTAAACTGACAGTAATGCTGGATGTTCGATCAATGAATTTATTTTTAATTTGTAAATCATTTCATCCCAAGTAAGGCATTAAAGCCACTAAGACGCAATGGGTGACCGAGTTTGAAATAATATGAGAAAAGAAAAAAAAACATTAAGGAGAAAGAAAAGTAAAAGAACAAGAATTAAGAAGACAAGATAACGATTGACTTAGCACGTTAATTGTTTAAGGTCAAAGTTGACTGGAAAGCAAGAGGCCGGAAGAGTTTCGCAAGCGAGAATTATTAGAGAATACACTGTTATCATAGAACTTACGGTTGCATCACTAAATATTATGGCTCTTTCTAGTATTCATGGGGGTTTCTTTCCAAACCGTTTGCTTAAGATTGTGTGGAAGGTTAACAGCTTCATTATATCATTATCCTCTCATTTAGATCCACGAGCTATCCATTTTGTTGTTGCTGTTGAAGTAATTTGGTCTTTGTTATTTGATAAAACTATTTGTGATTTATAGCAACAGGGTTGATGAAGGATCGTGTTTTTTTAAAGAATTATATGATTTATTTGTTTGAATTCCTTCGAGCCATTTATCTGAGAAAACTGTTGTATACACAAGATATTTTCGATATTTCTGAACGAGATGGATACTTTGCATGACATCCATAGGAATGTCTAAATTTGGTCATCGGTTAAAAGATCTAAACAACGATCTCCTACCTTCTTCTAAAACATCCCTGCAGATGCATGTTGGGATTTCTTTCTAACCAATAAAATGTACCACTTTCCGGTCTCAGTCAGCCGTTTTCAATGAAAGTTTGCTGCCCAATTACACATTACACACAAACTCACTCACACACACACACACACACACACACACACACACACACACACACACATATATATATATATGTGTGTATTTAGGCAGCAATCCTTCTTTCATGAACATTTCATTAAAAACGACTGACAAGGTGCTTTTATTTAGTTTTTTATATAATTTCTCGTGCGATCTAATAAAGTTTTTCTTTTCAGAGGATAAATTATATAAAAACTGTCCGAATGTTCTTTTTATCCGAGCGCTTTCGGCTATACATTTAGCCATTATCAAGGATCATATTTCAACTGTTAGAAAAAAAAAGGCTAAAAATAATGGAAGCCTTACTGATAAAAACAAACAAACCAACACTTAATAATATTAACTTTGAACATGGACATAATATCTTGACCGTGTTTTGAAAGCAAAAAATGAATCACTTTATAAAAAATACATATAACAAACTATTTCTATTTCTAATTCTAACAGTTGAAATATAATCCTTGAAAATGGCTAAATGTATAGCCGAAAGCGCTCGGATAAAAAGAACATTCGGACAGTTTTTATATAATTTATCCTCTGAAAAGAAAAACTTTATTAGATCGTACGAGAAATTATATAAAAAACTAAATAAAAGCACCTTGTCAGTCGTTTTTAATGAAATGTGCATATATATATATATATATATATATATATATATATATATATATATGACTAAGTGCAAACATTTTTGTATAAAACTTTGTCCACTTTGTCATACATCTTTCCTTCCAAACTCTTCTTGATATATCAAAATGTATATATCGTTATCCTATCTATCTATCTATCTATCTATCTATCTATCTATCTATCTATTTAATAAATATGCATAATGCCCTACACCGACAGTGCAACGCGGAGATTCATGATCAATGTAATCATCATTGCATTGCATCATTGCAATATTGGCGTTAGGGTATTATGTATATTTATACTTAATGCATCTGTCATTTAGCATTCAGTACTGTTTTTCTTACACGTACATTTATTTATATTTAGCCATTTTAGTATATATATATATATATATATATATATATATATATATATATATATATATATATATTAATCAGATTTACTCCAAATTTACCCCAAGCAAAGCAGTAATGTCACTTAGACACAAGGGGTTACTGGGTGTGAAAGAATAGAAATAGAAAACAGAGGCATTACTTAGTGGTGAAAATAATAGAACAGTAATTAGGAAGATAGTAGATATCGATTGACATTGCATTTAAATTTTGAAGATCAAATTCAACTGGAAAGCGTGAAGCCGGAAGAAAGTTCCACAACTGAGAAGTACGGGAAAAGAAACTGTTACTGTAATTTGATGAGATGTTGTTGCTAATTTAATACCGTGCTTAAAATTCTAAAGTCTAGGTACTATAGCGAAGAGCACATCCGAAAAAATACCATTAAATTGTTTACAGAAAAGGCACTGGGAAGCTACATTATGGTGGTGGGAGAGAGATTGAAGCCAAGATGCCAGGTCAGGACTAATAATATTGCTGACATTTCTCTGGATTTCATGAAGAATCTCTAATTATATAGAGCACCGGTCTATATGTGGCAGCAATTTTCTAAGTATAGACGAATGGTAAACTTATAAATATGTAAGATAAATTCCGGAGAGAAAAATTGTCCAGCATGACACAGTGAACCAAATTTCTCAGCAGCAGACCTAGCAATGGATTCACTTTAGTCTTTTCACTTCATATCAGCCGAGAAATTTATCCCGAGAGGCGTAACTCTTCTTGGTGGAAGGCAGAAAGGGGTCTCTCAGATGTTTAATAGGGAGCAGTTTCATTTTGGAGGCGTGAATATTGACAAGCAATTCTTTGCCATAGTTCGTCGCAGGCACTCGTTCGCATCTGATAAACTTCTCTCCCTATCCCCTTTCTCCCTCCGGTGTCGGTGGCAGAAATAGCTGTGAAGTCTCAGCCTGCCCCTATAGATTCTGGGGCAGGAGTCACAGAGGAGTGTGGGTGTTAGATGCGGTTGGGCGAATCGGGCCCTTCTGACAGCACGTCGCAGATCCTCTTCATGTTGACGGTTGTGATCGAAATCCTCGCTATCTCGGAAGGCAGATTTGCAATAATGGTTTTCCAGGTCTCAGGGTCGATTCTGGCCTGTCTTCAACTTGAAGCGTCATTTTGGGTCTCGATAGCCTTTTGTCGCTGGCGAACTCTCCAATCAGGATAATACGTGGGAGTCTAGTCGGACACATTCTGGATACGTGACCAGCCCAGTGGAGGCGAAGTTGAAGAATGGTAGCCTCGATGCTGGGGATAGACTTCCAGGAGAAGACTTGTCGGTGATGCTGTCCTCCCAACTGATAAGAATGGTTCTTCGAAGCTTCTTTTGCTGGAACCGCTCCATAGGTTTGATGTCTAGACGAAACAAGGTCCATGTTTGGCAAGCGTACAGAAGGGTGGAGAAGACCACGATCCGAAAGTCCATTTTTGTTCTTATGGTGAAGCCGTGATTGCTGAAGACCTAGTGCGAGAGCGTTCCGTAGGCATTGATACTTTGTTCTCTTCTGCACCTGACAAACTTGCTAACCCTTACACTGCATCGAGGTGCCTTGAGAATCAGTACTATGGTGATTTTCTAAGCGTAGCACAAAGATACGCCACAAAGGCAAATGTATGGGCGACCCCGTGATGAGCAACTAATGTACTGAGTGTATTGTTACGTAAAAGAATCCCTTTGTGTTCATATGATCTTTTGTTTAAATTCCTCGATGTTTCTTCTATATATTCATTGTGGCAATTATTACAGGTAAGCATTCTGACAAAGCCAACAAATCAAGATATATTATTCTACCTACTAACTCTATCACAACTACAATTGGAAAGAATTTATCTACGCTTAATATAAAATTTGTTAAAACGACTTGTAAAACAGTAAGTGACTTAATACAAAAAATAATAATAAGATTTAAAGGAGGAATTTATTCTATCAGCCGGGATAAAAACAACTTTTGAGCAAACCTAGTATGGAGCTTCATCAATAGGTTTGTTGATTAATAATAAAAATAAGTAAAATATTATTCTAAATTACAAATACATATTTGTATACATAATCGCCTTTTTTATGCATTTATCTCAACACTGACAAGGAAAATTTAATTATTTTTTTTAGTTTTTCCAACGTTCTTACATTTTCCCATTTGGTGGAAGTAAAGGAAGGCAAAAATTGTCCATTGTTCCATGCGCTTTCGGCTACTTGATTACCCAATTTAATTTTCAAATGAACACAATAATTTTTTCCTTAGAAAAATGATGAATACAACAGTTTTTTTTGTCTTAGGAAAAACAAGACTCTGATGACAACATTTTGCTAATGTTGAAAGTACTTAGAATAAAATGAATATGCATCAACAGGGTAATTTTCTGTCTTCCTTTAATAAGGATACTAAGAATCCTGTCCGAAATTACGAGAGGATCCTATTAAAAATAAATAGACAAAACTTGTCTAAATTATATAATGGGACATGTCTTAATGAAAACATTCTGCCAAAATATACGGTATATATATATATATATATATATATATATATATATATATATATATATATATATATGTATAATGTCTTTTGCGCCCTGGAATTTTACAAATACCTCCTTTCCTAAAAGAAATACTCCTTTTGTAAGCCAAAGAAAATGGTTAAATCAAAGCCGTCTATTATTTTTTTAAATAAATTCATGAATAATTTATGAAATTCAAAGAAAATAATAAAGCTTAAATTAATATGAAAAATAACTTCACATTGATTCACTTTTGTTTATTAGGCATTAAATGGCATTAATTAGCCTCTTCCATAATTTACCTTGACTTTCACAGTTATCCTGAAGAATATTTTTGAGCGTCCTTAAATTGAAAAAATTTCAAACCTAACAAAATCGTTACTTCTATCTACAAATACACGCTATAAAATAAAATCCTGACGTACTTTGGGGTGGAACGTCTCAGTAAAGAATTTTTTTTCTTTTGTTTTATCAATATATATATATATATATATATATATGTATATATAAATAAAAAGGAAAGAACAGTAAGATATAAAATCCGGTGTTCTTATAGATATTTTTATTTTTACACAATAGTGCTCTATGTAAATTTAAATTTACAGAGCATTAATATTATAAATTAATAGATTTAAAATATGGTTTTACCGCTACACAGTGATAACCATGTTTCAGAAATGGAAGCTAAAGCCCCTGAATTTAATTTTGTTATTAAACCAAAGACATTAGTTCCATTTCCTCATCAAGCGAATTTTGGAGTAACTTACTTTTTAAAATTTACGGTTGTTAACGGCACAGGAAAGATTCATAGTTTGAGGGTTTCCAAGGTTACCGATAAATCCATTCATCTAGACAAGGGGTGGTAGAGGGTTCAATTTTTAATTTTTAATTTTTAATTTTTAATTTTAATTAAAAATTGAACCCTCTACCACCCCTTGTCTAGATGAATGGATTTATCGGTAACCTTGGAAACCCTCAAACTATGAATCTTTCCTGTGCCGTTAACAACCGTAAATTTTAAAAAGTAAGTTACTCCAAAATTCGCTTGATGAGGAAATGGAACTAATGTCTTTGGTTTAATAACAAAATTAAATTCAGGGGCTTTAGCTTCCATTTCTGAAACATGGTTATCACTGTGTAGCGGTAAAACCATATTTTAAATCTATTAATTTATAATATATATATATATATATATATATATATATATATATATATATATATATATTGTTTAAAATATATCGAGGAAGAATGATCGGAGATAGAGCGTTCTAAATATAAACAATTTGGATATATGCATCAAAATGTATATTATTATGAGCATATATATATATATATATATATATATATATATATATATATATATATATATATATATATATATATATATATGACTGACACACACGCGAGGGAAGCTCCGAAAGTAATGTCCCAATTATACCTTTATTAACATGGGTCTAGATAAAACCCGGACAAACACCACTGTATAGTACAAGTATTTAGTTCCAATATATATACTAACCCCGATTGTAATTATTTTCGCCAGCGATGAGGTGGAACCTTCATTCATTGAGTGACAATTTTGACGGGTCGAACATGTACTCGCTTGTCTCAAATCACTATTGTCACTTGTAATGCCTACACCTATTGTCAAATCCTATATTTGGAATTCACAAACATATAGCAATCGTCGAGGATTGTCAATAGATGCCATTTGTTTTGCAAAGACACCTCTTCCCTGACATATCATAGGCTATCCTACCAGTCACTTGTAACAGAAAAAATGTGTTCTTGGCGTGAATATTCAATTTCTGTTGGCACACTACAATACCGCTATAATGTCTCTGATGTCGTAGACGCTCATAATGAATAGAGTCTGGTACAAGGACAGGATTGTGCATTAGGTTACACTGTTAAAATCATCTCACTAGCTATAATACACGGAAGCTAGTTAGTTCTAAAGCAAGCGCACAATATATTCGCGTGACGACCATTTCTTGCTCAAGGATTGGGCCAACAGAAGCGGCTTTTGTCATTTGTGTGGTTCACCATCCGACCAATCAGAAGCCGGGCACTCTGCCAACGTTGGCCAGTAGAGAATCAGTTCAGAAATCGAGCACGAACACATATCGATTAGGTTGACTTTATTCCTGTGTGTAGCAAAGTTAAGCAATCTTAGGGCGCACTGGATCGATAAGTGCGAGGGCGGGAAGTGAAAGTGAAAGTGTCTTTTTTTCTTTCTATCTTTCTTTCTTTCTTTCTTTCTTTCTTTCTTTCTTTCTTTCTTTCTTTTACGGCCAAGGGTGAAGCCAAGTCTTTCACAGTATCCGAATAGACAACACCAGAAATTTTAATGCTGAAATACATAATTGAATAAATGCATATATATATATATATATATATATATATATATATATGTTTATATATTTAAACGTATGTATATATATACATTATATATATATATATTTAAATGTATGTATATATATTTATGTATTTAATAGAATGAGAAAAACAGTTGTTTTTTATTACTTGCTAGAAATCAAACCTGTTATACTATTTTATATATATATATATATATATATATATATATATATATATATATATATATATGTATATTATCGTAAAAATATATGTTTAAGGTTTACCACAGACTTATTTCGGCAGAACCATGGTCCAAGCTTTCGACTTGATTAAGTCATCATCAGAGTACATATAGAGAGATGGTGAATTTCGTAGAACCATTGGGTGCAGTGACGTAGCCAATGAATGTTGTGACGTAGTCAAGATGTTATGTGATTGTGTGTGTTTTTTTTTCATACTCAAATATATATATATATATATAAAACATACATGCAGCGTCTCACTCTTTTCTTGAGATAAAACATATTTATTTATCTATGGAAAAAGTTTTCGTGTGACGTGTTTCATCCTTTAGGACTGCATCTGACTAAATTGATGTTTACGTTTCACTGTGTCATACTTTTTTCACCCTAAAATCAATCTTGCAATATAAAAAGCATATGTAGTTCCCCCATATATATATATATATATATATATATATATATATATATATATATATATATATATATATTCCGATATCAGAATATTTTGCTGAATAATGTTCTATTTATGTGATTGCTGGCTTAAGTGCATTGAAAAGGAAGGAGATTATGTTGAAAAAGCAATATTTGTTGCATAAAATAAAAGCCTTTTATCATTATGCTATTGACTATTTGATTCATACAATCACACAAGCGCGGGTGCGCGCGCACACACACAGACACAGACACACACACACACACACACATATGTATATGTATATAATTAGATGGCGAAGGGAATTATATCGACATACCTACTTTGATTTATATACAGTTCTTTAATAAAAAATAAACAGTGCAAACCAAATATAAACAAGGGCTAGATTTCAGATAAATTTAAGATAAGATTTTTTAATACAAATAACAACAAACGTTTAAATTGATTGACTTGGAGATGCGGTTTTCTCTCACAACAAATCTACGTTTGTTTTTCAAGCTTGGTCTGTTCCTATCTATCTATCTATCTATCTATCTATCTATCTATCTATCTATGAACGTATATGTATATTCTTTCTTTCCTTGTTTTTTCTTACACAACTGCCTGCTTTTCAAAGTAACGATCGCAATTTTGCATTTGGTACAATAATCTATTTTCTACTTCCGGAAAGGGTTAGAATTCCGAGAAGTGATTTTCAAGACAAGCAGACACACGCACCTTAATTGATTAGCGTACAAAATTCAGTTCCCATTTAGTAAAATGTAGATAGATGTTCTTTCAAAGATGCTATGTATGTATGTATGTATGTATGTATGTATGTATCTATCTATCTAATGCCATTTTAATCTACAGCGTGGTCCGAAAGTCTTGCCATCCCTACATAATATAATTTCCTGTTTCAGATGGCTGACACGAGCTCCTACACGAAAATTATGGTGTTCATACAGACCTTCTCCATGTGTGACAGCGTCAAGGAAAGGGAATAAACTGAATCCAGTTCATGTGCTTTGTATTACTGTATTACAGTTCTTCTATTGTTCTCATTACTTTTTGCTAGGGGAGACAAGTCTTTCGGACCGCACTCTATCTATCTATCTATCTATCTATCTATCTATCTATCTATCTATCTAAGGCTATTCCAATCTATCTATCTATCTATCTATCTATCTATCTATCTATCTATATATCTATCTATCTAAGGCTATTCAAATCTATCTATCTATCTATCTATCTATCTATCTAAGGCTATTCCTATCTATCTATCTATCTATCTATCTATCTATCTATCTATCTATCTAAGGCTATTCCTATCTATCTATCTATCTATCTATCTATCTATCTATCTATCTATCTATCTATCTAAGGCTATTCCTATCTATCTATCTATCTATCTATCTATCTATCTATCTATCTATCTATCTATCTATCTATCTATCTATCTATCTAAGGCTATTCCAATCTATCTATCTATCTATCTATCTATCTATCTATCTATCTATCTATCATGTAAAGTACAGAGACTTTGCGATCCATCACATTTATCGTATGAAAATTTTGAATGATTTTTCTTTTCCTTGATAGTTTTTTCTTTGTTTCTATTTGATCTATCCCAGAATCGATTTCGTGGCATCAATTCTCCAGATTCACTTTTCAATGCACCTACCAAACCGTATAAGCTAATTTGTTGTAAAAGCATGTAGAATCCATAAAGTTCCTCTGAATATCTATCCGCGCCTGTGTGGATTTGTACACATGTATGTGTGAAAAAGAACCTATTTCTTCTGTAAATTACGGGACTGTTCAGAATTATGAAATCAGAGGCTAAATATAATTTTTGCATTATATATTTGATTTCCACTCCCACAATAAACACAGCATCGTCTGATTTGGATGAAAACGGGATATTGCTACGGTTAGTGTGTGTATCAATTTACCCACAATCAATTTTGTTCAACATTGTTGTAAAGCATGTGCTTAACATCCACCATCGTTAACATTTAATTAATAACAGGAACATTTAATACGGTCCGGTAGGAATTTTATGTTATGTGGAAGCCACACGTAAAAGCGACTAACATAGTGGGGGAAAGTGATGTTAAGTACTTGATTTCGATAACTTGCTTATTTCTTGCTATCGCCAATGTTATTTAACATTGATTGAATAATCATTGATTGAATAATCAATGTGGTGTCTTCATTTGTTCTTTATCAACTTCAACTTGTCTATGACCGTGGAGTATCATCATCATTTGGGATCAGTCGTTTTATTTTACTCAATACCTGCACAAATCATTTTACTCCAGATGAAAATATCTATCTATCTATCTATCTATCTATCTATCTATCTATCTATCTATCTATCTATCTATCTATCTATCTATCTATCTATCTATCTATCTGTTTCAATTTTATTCACTGTCTATCTATCTATCTATCTATCTATCTATCTATCTATCTATATATCTATCTATCTATCTATCTATCTATCTATCTATCTGTCTGTCTGTCTGTTTCAATTTTATTCACTATCTATCTGTTTCAATTTTATTCACTATCTATCTATCTATCTATCTATCTATCTATCTATCTATCTATGATACACACGAGTTTCGCTAGCTTGCTAGCTAGTGAAACTCGTGTGTATGATAGCAGTAGTACAGTAACGCACCTAAACTAGCATATGAAAAGTAAAAATACCTCTTAATGGCAATAAGAAATGTTAATAAGCCAAAATTTTTCGAGATACCTCATAGAATAAAAAAAATTTAACATCAATAATAAATCTTTAAAATCAGAAGCGCCTAAATCCTGCAAATGTAGTTAAACGTTCGCATTATTTATAATACACTTCAATGATTTTCTTTAACGATTTAAAAACATTCTCCTTTCGCATCTTTTTCAAAATACGGCAATTCATTGAACGCTTATATTGTAGATTTTTTGTGAGCTTGTTGTTAATTTCCACATGTTCTTTTGCCCTGCTGAGATCGAATATTTACGCCATTCAAATTGCGTGATCACCATTAAATATTTTTCTTTCCATAACGTTTTTTTTTCTTTTCGTATTTTCATTCATAAATCTGAGTTATTATTCCAATTCTAACATTCCAATTTTTTCCCTATTTGTTTTTCAGTTCAATCAAAATTCGCTTCGCGGTCTTTCCACATTGAATTTTAACAGAAGGATTAGAAGTGATTTTGCATTTTTATGAATGGATTAAGGCTTGTATTTTATTTTATTTTTTTATGTCGGACTGGAAATTAACTTTTATTGTTGTTATTTTTTTTAGAAATAAAATATCTGATCCTGTTGGAATTGACATTTTCCTTGATCTCAACGTTTTGTACCGACTACGTTATCAATTCATCTCACTAGGACAAATAGAGAAATATAATCTTTTTTTTATTTTTTTTATTTATTATTATTATTATTATTATTATTATTATTATTATTATTATTATTATTATTTCTTCTTCCTTTGATTTCTGGCGTTTACACATTTCTTTCCGGGTACCGCCCAGGGACCTAAGGTTAGAAATGGCATCATGACACTTACCACTGCAAAAAATAAAAAAAAATAATTACATAGATAAAGCCCTTCGTAAAGTGTGGGCTGTACTTGTCAGAACAATGTTTTGTATCTCTTTGAGGCATGGACTTCCAGGGATCCCTTCAATCAGCCTACTGGAATCTTTTCCAACCAGTCCAAGGGCTCCAACTACAACAGGAATTTATTATTATTATTATTATTATTATTATTATTATTATTATTATTATTCACATAAGGTGTAAATGATTAGCAAATATAACGAATGATAATATATTATTAGAAATTCTTAAACGAACAATTGTTAATGATTCTTAGTTTTATGACTCCTCTTGTCCATTGCAACGCTCAAATTCCTAAGAGATAAACTGGAAACATCTCTTAAATAATTCGTTTTCTTTTCTTTTAAAGGAAATAGCATTCGATAATAATAGATATGTAGGCAATGTGCGAGTTATCACTACGAAATGGAAACACTGAACAGAGTTCAAGTTTTGTCCTCTTCTCGTTGCATACTAATTTCTCTCAGAATGGTACGACCCCGTTTCTTCTCTAACTAGCTATAGGCTAAGTGGCAGAATGGACTCAGTCCTCTCGGTTTGGATGTCAGCCAGTCTATAAGAAGAAATACACGGAATTCAAAACTGTGGAAGCATCAGGGGCGAACACACGCCATTATTTCTCTTAAGAAACCATGTCCCTTCACAGATAATAAGAAAGTAATCTGCGGAGGATCATACATACCTTTATATAGTAGATGCTTGATATTAGAAAATTATGAAATATGTCAGTGGAGAGAACGCATCAAAAGAATTATGTAGATTTTATAAGGCTATCGAAAATGAATAAATACACGGGCATGTCAGATTTCATGGCGTTAGGTGCCCGGAATCCTGTAGGACTTTCTCTAGCCTAGTGAATTGCAGCAATTTTGCAAGTGGCTGGAAGCAAAACGCATCATTTTTACAAGAGGTTGGGGCTAAGAAGCATCATTTTACGTATTAGGTAATTTTTCAATAAGATTTCTCAAATATTCAGGCCGGTAGACGAAAAATAAATAAATAAATAAATATACCGTTTATTAAATAAACGGAGCGTCTACTCAAATACGAGTATCTACTAAAAATAATTTTTAAAGTGATAAAAATCTGTCGGATTAGTAAAAATGCATTACTTACCTTGGAAAACGCGCTTTGTTTCGATACTAAACGATGAAGATATGAAATATTTCGGGAGTCTATGGCGAGAGGAGTTTCGTTTAAAGACACAATTTAGCCTTGCTTGATCGACCGGTTTTCTGTAGCTTAATTAGTTACAGCCTTCCGGGTCTAATTGCCCACAGAGTCGCAGGTTCGGATCCTGCCAGAGAATGTACTTTTTCTTTAAGACATCTCGAACATTTAGAGCGGTAGGCGCAAAATAAATAAATATAATTTTAATAAATAAATGGGACGTCTACTCAAATAAGAGTAGCAATTAAAATAACATTTAAAGTGGGAAAATATGTCAGATTAATAAAAATCCATTACTGTCTTAAAAAAATAAACTCTACCCAATCCAAGAATCAAACTCATAACCGCCACGTAACCTGAATTCGCTTAACCAGCACTACAGTCGAGGGCATTTATCACGTAGCAAACATCTACATAGGTAAAGCTATTTTTCTTGTACTCTAGTTGTTGTATAAATGTATCTGCCTGGGAGCGAAAGTTGAATTGACTCTTCGTATTTTCAAGGAGAGTAACACTTGTATAAATATGTGAAACTAGAAAGTTGTTGTTCCTCTTGAGTTAATTCTTCTGATTATAGCAGAGAATAACAATCGAATAAAGCCCTGTAAAAGCTTTTGGCATTCATGACAATTTATTCAACAGATATTTTCTGTTCTCATCTGAATACTTAACTCCTGCTTCGAAGTTACACATATTTACACAACATTACTCACTGTGAAAATGGAAATACTCAATTTAAATATTGGCTCCAGCCACATTATTCGCTGCTCAACGAAATTAGACAGAAGTAAGTAATACACGAAGTACCCATTCATATTAGCAATACGCAAATGAAAAATAATAACGGTGGTACAATTAGTCATCACGTACATATATTTGAGGATCCAGCCTACATCGATTTGACGACGGACTGACTCTACCATTGGGGCTGTTACAGAAACTCTGCCCAATGGAAAGACATACTGACTCCACTATTGTATTGTCAGAGAACATCTTCTCAATGGAATGATACGTCCTGGGTAAGACGATAAACTACATCCGCGTCCTGGGTATGACGATAAACTACATCCGCGTCCTGGGTACGACGATAAACTACATCCGCGTCCTGGGTACGACGATAAACTACATCCGCCTCCTGGGTAAGACGATAAGCTGCATCCGCGTCCTGGGTACGACGATAAACTACGTTCAACAGCAGGGCCTCTGATAATACATTTTTGGAAAATAATGTTGTCAGCTGTACAATTTTGGAAAAATATTACAGGCTATATTTTTTTTTGAAAGAATAGTGTTGCCGGCTATACATATTTGAAAAAAATTAGCAGCTATACATTTTTTGGAAAAATATTACCAGTTGTATGTTTTTGAAAAAAATAATATTACCAACTATGCATATTACCAGAAATAAAAATTCTTTTTTGGCATTAAATGACCTATTGAGGTTGATATGCTGTAAAACAGACCAAACCAAAACCAATGGAATGACGAAATGATTAATCAATTGTATTCCTAGAGAACCTTCCAGTATTCCAATGGAACCTTCTCTTAATCCTTCGTATTCCAGTGGAACCTTCTCTTAATCCTTCGTTCTCCTAATTTGGTTTAGTGTCCTAAATGAGTGATAAAAGCAGTTCAGTAAGGATTGCCTCTGATGACGATGTTCGTTTTGGATGCGAAGCCAAATCTTGATAACAGACTCTAGATTTTCTGCTATCACGATAACTAATGTATGTTTAAGTTGGATTTTGCCCCAAAAGCTCAACTTAATAAACAATTATGTCAGCTTTTTAGATGGAAAATCGGTGTAAAAGGTTTTACTTTGTATGACACAATTCATCATAGTTATCTGTAGGCCTAAATCAAAATATTTCAAAGGGAATCCTGAAGTGAATAGATTCACAATAGAAAAGCCTTCTATTTACTTATCAATTAATACATTCATTTAAAGTCTGTTTCACTATCTGCGATACAATGACATGTTTTATGCAAAAGGTCAGTAGTAACAATCAATCAGTGTTAACTTCGCAGCTCAACAGTATCATTAATACCGTTTCCTTTATTCCTGCTCAAAATCCAGCTGTTCATCACGAATTATATCAAGTTGCCTTTTCATCCAGAGCAGGAATTTTATTTTTATTCTTTTTTATCAAAGAAGACGTTTTATCGATCTCAACTGATATCTACGTTTGTTCACTCAGTAATTGATATGTGAAAATCGTTTTTCGAATGCAGTTGAACATCAGTCGCATGATACTCTTCACGCTGCCGTGTTAATTTTATTTCGTTTTTAAATTGTTCTCTCTTATTTGTTGTCCTTCGCTTTCTAGCCACCACCGTGATGTCGTCGTTCGCCTCCTAGCCACCACCATGGTGTGAAAGCAAGCGGCCGTTTCATCCGGAAACCAGCCGAGTATTTCCTTAATTGCTTTAACAACTTGTCTTGTCTCATTAATTACGCTGTATTCCTAAGTCTTATGATAGATTTCAGAGAAAAGAGAACACATTTAAGAGACACACAGACAGAAAGAAGAAGACAAAGAGAATGATGAGCTTGATGTATAACAGCAGAGAACTACATGTGGGATTATAACTAAAAGAAGAGAAGTAAAAATTATCATAGATATAATGTTCTGCGTGTATATACATACATACATATATATTTTTTCTATTTTTTTCTATATACAATGTGTGAAAGCACGTGCGATACCTTGCCGCCAAGCAGGGAAGATAATACAGTTTCACTTGATAAAGCGGTACTGCCACCTCTGGCGCCACCAGTAGATTTTGCCACCAGGCAGGGGATTGTTTTTGTGTAGACGTGTCAGTCTCTTGGAATTTATTTTTACAATTGCTAGTCAGATTTTCAATGTTATATTAAAAGCGTTTGCTTTTGATCGTTAGCCAATGCACCACGCGCTAGTAGCGACCATTATCCATGACGTAGAATCGAATGTAGCGTGTTTCACGTCGGAAACGCTGCGAGCATAGTTTTAATTAACTATGTTTATTTTGGGTCCAAATTGACCAAATGCAACTGTTGAGCTGGGGTCAGAAGACGATGTGAAGTACGCTTCAGGCATCGACCAGTGATGCCCACCTTTAAAAGGAAGGAATCCACGACATCCGATCTCAATATGAAGTCAGATGGCAGGGATTAGTAGCGGTTTTTTTTTTGCTCGTGGGACTCCCCCTGTTATCCTCCCAAGGAACCGTTAATTCTACTAGGAGGACACACATCTTTGAATAAGAGGGGGAACGTCTGTCTGAATGATGTGTACCAGAAATTACAGAGGTCTTCTAAGTTCAACTAACACCCCCCAATCACGTAGCGTCATGCTGGGAGTTATTTGGGTCTTCCGCACAGGGCGTTCACCTTTCTTGTATAAATGGATCTTGGGTTCTCTGGTCGTTTGTTGGCTATGTCACACAAAGACTCGCTGAATTATAATGAGAAATATATATATATATATTAAGGCATAAAAAAACAATTTTTTTTATTAAAGGCCATGATAGATTTAAAATAAAAACACCAGTCAACTGGTTTCGTCCCCTCTCATCAGAACTGTTAACGGGGAATAGAAATTATGAAGAACAAATTGTCTGTAATGGATGACATGAATAAATGGGCAGGGAAGAAAGAAAAAAAGTGTATATATATAATAAAAGTAATACCACCATAGATGCTAGAGACACAGAACAGCCCAAGCAAACAGTCCCTTTGTTTGCAAAGAGCCGATCGCCTGGACCTGATGTACAGCGTCTCCAACACCCTGAGATGGAATACTGAGTGTGCTCTGGCCAAAACAGAAAACCACGTCACACTGAAATCCAACGCACAAAGTAGGATTATTTATGAAATGATCCGCAATCGACGACCTATACGTATTCCGAAAAATTTTTATTCAATATTTTCTCAGGCACGTGCTGTTTAATTCTAGCGTCGAAACGCTGTGTCGTTCTACCTATGTAGTCGCATCCACAACTACATTTGAAATAATAAATAACAGAATTAATATGGTGGGGGAGGTAGAACATCTATACACACAGATGAAAGGACAGACCTGGTTTGAAAAACAACACGGACGTTCGCTGCAAAATAACATTCACGTGAACTACGTGAAATTTGCGTGGTGAAGGACTCACTAATCCTACCCAACTACGGTAAACGGAGATAGACCGGACATTTACCAACCGTAGCTGGCTTAATTTTATTAAACCTGGCAGTCTTATCCCGAATAACCGATTGAACAACGTCTAACGGATAACCATTGTTCACAAAGATACCGGTTAGACAACTAATTTCATCTTTCAAGGTGCTATCCGAGCAGATCATTAACGCCCTATGGGTCAAAGTCCTAATCAAATTGATCTTTTGTCGTTCAGGTACACGTTTTTGAAGAGATATCTCTTTTTTATGCAGTAAACGCAATGTCGGTGTACACATGGATATTCCTATTAAAGAAAATAATCGATGATCAATGATAAAAATAAGAAGATAAGAAGAAATAATAAGAAGAAACAATAATTTTGGTTAAAAATACGTTATTGTTTGACAAAGTCTGTAAGTTTCATTTTTATTGCATTTTTATAGTTCACGAAAGGAGATAGCATTTTAAAAAGTGTATAGAATATTTAATATATTTGCTTTCCGCTACTGTCGGGCTCGGTGAACGCGTTCAATACAGGATGTCATTAATTAAACACAGGTATATTTAAATTTGAAATCTAGCCTTCGAACAAATGCCAGGATGTACCAGACTATTGTACAGGGTTTTGACAATTAGTTCTTCATAATGACTGAAACCGTTGAAAATAGTCAAAAAAAAAAAAAAAAAATAAATAAAAAAAAAATAAATTAATAAAAATAAACAAAACAAACAACAACGAAATTTTAAGCACAATTCAGATTTGCATATCCAACAATTGAATCAAAAATTAGAAAAAATACAATAAAATAAATAAAAAGTAATTGAATTTGATACAACTTGTTAAAATGGATTCTTGCTGACTGCACACACATATGCATGCACACACACACACACACACACACACACACACACACACACAATTTTTAATCCGACATATTTTTATTTCTTCAGACGTTATTTTTTGTGGGTACCCGTATTTAAGTAGAGACGCCCAGTTTTTTTTTCATTTTAAACAGTGTTTATTTCGTCTAGCGGCTCACCAGCGCGAGAAAACATAATAGATAATGTGCCCTCCGGCAGGATTCGAACCTGAAAAAGGGGACACAGGTTTGAATCCTTCCGTCGGGTATATATTCAACATTTACAGTGAGTCATATCTATTCGTTATTGGAGACCACAATCTTAACAACATTACATATGCAGATAAAACAGTGTTGATAAAATACGCAAAAAGTAAACTCCAGGAACTGATGCAGAATCTAGCGAAGGAAAGCGAGAGGAACGGACTAAACTTTAATTGTAAGAAGACCGAATGTATAGTCGTCAGCAAAAAGAACACAGCATACGAATTCTAATTCGACCTGGAGAAGAATGGGTTAGCTAGGTCTACTTGCCAGAGACACGCTAACATGAATGAGTAACGTGAGCTCAGATATAAAATGAACTGGGCAAGTGCTCAGTTGCGCATCAACCCTACGACTCTAACATTGAGATTTAAATGATAGGTTTATCATATCAATATATGTATATCCTGAAAGTTTTACGAACATCAGTTGCTTACTAGCAATTTTATTATGTGGGTATAATAATATATATAATAATATAATTTATTATGTGGGTATAATAATATATATAATAATTTATTATGTGGGTATAATAATATTATATTTATATATTATATGTGGGATTTTTATAAGTATTTATTTTAATAATGATTTATTATGATAGGTTTATCATATCAATATATGTATATCCTGAAAGTTTTACGAACATCAGTTGCTGATTAGCAATTTTATTACGTGGGTTTTTCTATTGATCGCTTCCTGAAATATCATCATCATCATCATCATCATCATCATCATCATCATCATCATTCTAATGATTAGTTAGAGTCGTAGGGTTCATACTAGCAACACGAGTTTCTTCAAATATGTTTTGCTGATCAATTCACATATCCGTTTTTATTATAAATATTTGAAATATTTTATTTGGTGATGTGAGTTTTTATGAAGCACGCGAGACTTTTCCTGAAGCTGAATATATGTATTTATGCATTATTATAGTGGCTGACATTTTACATTTCAGAATTATAAATATTGTTATAAAAACACACAACTGCGAAAAATTCGAACAGAGATCATAGGACAATAAAGAAAAAAATTGAAACATTGTCAAAATAAGAATATACATTATTGGCTTTAAGAATTTCTCAAAATCGATTTGAAAAAATGTTAGAAGAGTAATAAGTATGTGAATTGATCAGCAAAACATATTTGAAGAAACTCGTGTTGCTATTATGGACAGATAGAAAATACAGAATTATATATTCATTAACTAAAGACAAAAACACTTAAACTACCAATTTATCAGGTCATCCCATAAGTGACCAAATGTTACATTTAATTACAGATTCAATCAACAATGTATTTTCCCTGATTATCTATGACTTCCTTCCATCTATTATCAAGCTTACTAATTCCATTACTGTAAAATTCTTTTGGCTTTGATTCGAAGAACTCACAAATGTCAGTTTTAACCTCTACCTGTGTTACAAAAGCTGTTTCTTCCAAATGATTCTGTAAGCTACGAAATAAATGGTAGTCTGAAGGAGCAAGGTCGGGAGAATAAGGTGGATGAGGAATTTTCTCCCAACCAAGTTCTTCGATCTTTTGTGATGTGATTCTTGCTGTGTGTGGTCACGCATTGTCCTGATGAAACATCACCCGTTTCCGATTCACTAGAGCAGGTCTTTTTCCCTCAAAGCTTGGTTCAAACGCTCTAATTGCTGACAGTATATTTGAGCATTAATTGTTACATTAGGTGGTAAGAATTCAAAGTGGATTATTCCTTGGCAATCCCACCAGATTGAAAGAAGAACCTTTTGCCCATGAATTTCCCTTCTGGGCTGTGGCTGGGGTCCTTCCCCTTTACCAAGCCACTGTCTACGACGCTTAACATTTCGATAAAAGATCCATTTTTTGTCGCCAGTCACAAGTCTATCCAAAAAAGGTGAAACAAGTTGGCGAGAATGGAGAGGAGAGCAGATGTCAACTCGGGATTTGAGGTTGTTTTCAGACAATTCATGAGGCACCCATTTTCCAAGTTTAGGAACTTTTCCAAGTTGTTGAAGATGATGATGAACAGTTGTATGGTTTGAACTGAGAACCACTGACAATTCCTCAACTAATAAAGCAGGATTTTCTTCAAGGGCTGCTTCAAGAAGCTTTTCATCAAACTCAACTGGACGTCCAGTTCGATCTTCATCTTCAAGGGTGAAATCTCCACCTCTGAATTTTGCAAACCATCTTCTGCAAGTTCTTTCATTCACACATTCCTCTCCATAAACTGAGTGAATGTTTCTAGCCGCTTCGGCTGCTGAGTTTCCTTTCTTGAACTCATAAAGCATTATGTGCCTCAAATGATTCTTGGGTACTTCCATGTTAGCAGGGTTTTAATCAAACAAAATTTAATTTTATTGTTCTCTGAAATATAATTTGATCAGTTTAAATGCATCTAAACATAAAAATAATGTTCAGCTCCATTAGACATTATAAAATACGCTTTAAATTTTGTTCATTTTAATAAAAAGTTAAAATTCGGACAGAACTTATGGAATGACCAAATAAATAAACATCACAAAAAGAAAGCTAATTTTTTGAGTGTTTT